>QAXH01005762.1:19359-32904 GCA_004335635.1 Chloromonas sp. AAM2
GCACCTCGACCACCTGCAGACACATGGTGGACATGGGCAGCCAGGTCTCATGCACCTCGACCACCTGCAGACACATGGTGGACATGGGCAGCTAGGTCTCATGCACCTCCACCACCTGCAGGCACATGCCAGACACACGGGTGGTGCTACTGAGGTGGGTATGGGTATGATGCTGCTGATGGGCGCGGATAGCCCTCAGTCAGTGGTGAGGTTTGTGGTCCATTGCGCCCATGTCGTTTGAGGCGTTTATTGGCAGCAGCATCCGCGACCTGGCCCCTATTTGCTCCATGATGCGCAACACTTCAGCTCAAGAACCCAGCAGATTTGCAGGTTGACGGGCAGCAACCAGGCAAGGAAGACTGATCAAATGGTGGGAAAATAGGAGCAAAAGGCTGCATTGCCGATGGTTTCTTGTAGTCCCCTGATGCCTTCACGGGCTGACTCAAAGGTAAAGTCAGCAACCCTAGCCATGCATGGTGTCAATTGCAAGGAAATATCATGCACCCGGCGATCATCCAGTTGCATGCAACTCCATGTAGTGCCCAGAAGCCTTATCATGCACACTCGGATTGTCACCAGCACTCTTCATGGTCACACCGCAGGAGCCCCAACACGTGTGCGTGCATTGTGCTTGAGCATGTGAAACAAGAACGCCGCCAGTTTTGTTTGCGAGCTGTACCCTGGGTTTGAGATGTTTGAGGCAACTCAGAACCACTCAATGAGACCACTCTTTGAGACCACTCGATGAGTTTTGCGAGCTGTTGGCATGTGTTCATATATTCTGGGCAGCTAAACAGCCATGCACAGTGTTAGTCAGGCCATAGCACTTGCGCACATGATGCCCCCACATGCCCCCACATGCCCACACACCATGCCCACACGCCCACATACCATGCCCACATGCCCACACTCCATGCCCACATGCCCACACACCATGCCCACATGCCCCACGTGCCCAGATATCACAAGACGTTTCTCACCTGCTGAGTTCCAACCAGGCCCTGCAGCGTGTTCTCGAGCAGCGCGCGGTCAAACTTGCCATTCATGTGCGTCAGCCGCTCATGTATGTGGATGACCTGCATGGCATGACATGGCAGAGCGCCAATGACAATGCTCCAGGCAAAGCTCGTGACAGAACAGCGGTACGATCGCATGGTTCAGCACGGGACATGCCAGTCCTGTGGAGCACTTGGCAGGACATGCCCTTGCCAATGTGAAGGCGTGCTTGCTGTGCGGAGAAGAGCAAGACTGTTCAAGTCCAAACTTCCGGGCGTTCCATGGTTCCATGCTTCAACGGCTTGACGACACCTCCGGAAGCACGTCGAACTTTGGAGTGTTTTCCCACCATGGAATCAGTGACTTGATGGTGGCACATACACAAGCACACTGCTGGGACCTGAGGACGCGGGGGGTGCAGCTGGCACAGCATGAACACTCGTACCCGAAGAAATGGCTTGGGCAGTACGCGCCATGCAACACACCCACGCAAGTACCCCGTGCACTGACCTGGATGATGAGGTGGCTTTTGAAGTGCACGTCAGCGTGCTGCATGGGCGGCCACACCAGGTGCTGCATGCACGCACACAGCACAGGCCATGTGATGAGGAGGGCTGCATGGTGACCTTTCAGGTGCTGTTGCGCACCAGGACAACCTTGCGGATCCAGACGCTGCTCTCTTAGACGTAATGTAGGCTGCGCTGTGAGGTATGTCGTTTGCTGTTGTACCTGAAGCTCGTGCTTCCCGTCTGCCTCGTGAGGGGATCGGACGACCCAGTGACATGGGCCTACCAAGGCCAGTGACATGGGCCTATCAAGGCCAGAGACTCTGATGCTCACCCATTAATCACCCAGGAAGCTGGGGACAAGTCCTACCCAGAATGGAAACGTTAGCGAGCCATGCACAAGACGGATATCAACAGTTTCCTGATTCGCCTTGAACTAGACAACAAGTTCACCACCCAGCTGACCAGATTGGAGCTGGCGTGCCCTGTCTGCTGCTGAGCAATGCTCCTGTCAGACCATGTGACACGGGCAACAACTCCCCACCTGTACTGCGGACCATGTGACACGAGCAACAACCCCCCACCTGTACTGCGGACCATGTGACGGCCGCTAGCTGGGGTGTGAGCGACTCGGGCAGCGACTCGGGCTTGATGTTATTCAGGTTGGGCAGCGCATGCTCAAACACCTGCGGGCCGGGGCAAAGCGGCGAGACACGGTCGGCCGGCCAGCGCCCAACAGCGATGGGATGCAACAGCCACCAGAGTAGGCACCAAATCAAGCACCATATCACCTCCTGCCACCACGTGACCTGCAACTCCTTCTTCCTTAGCTGTCAGGCCTGGGCTCAGGTTCGAGGCCCCGGCACTCACATGCCCCTTATGTCTGATGCCGGGACCGTAGTTGACGGGCCCTGCTGTGACGTCCCACCATACGTAGCGCGGGTTGGGCGCACGCGACGCGCTCACATAGTGCGTGCCCAGGCAGTCGGGCCTGCAACAGGCAGTGGCAGTTAGGCGTGGACTAGTGGCATGATCAGTTCACGTGTTGTGCATGAGTTGAAGATAATAAAATGTTGGGATGTACACGGCATGCGCTCTGGCAACACCTACAGCAACAGACAAACCATGGAGTGTGTGTTTGCGCACTGCCCGTGTGAAAGGCCATTCAGTCTGGGCACGCTTGTGTGATGACAGACTCTCGTAGCACCAGGCACGTTGCCAGACCATCCACGGTGATGACGCAGTTGGTATTTATGAGCCCTAAGCCATGTGCTGTAAGCGAGGCCAAGGGGCAGTGGCAGCTAGGCCTGAACCGCCCACCCATACTATACCGCTCAAACACTATGCCATGCAGCTCCATCTGGACCTACTACTACCCGATGCAACTGCCTACCCCATTGCTGTGCTGATCACAGCCTGAGATTGAGTGGTCTACCAATTAGTTGCTTTCCCAATACTCACAGATCCTCATGCATGTCTCCATAGCGGTATGCATACTTGCCGATGCCAGAGTTTAGATTCAGAATGTAGAAGGTGAGGTGCGATCCCGGACTTCTGCAGATCGCAGCACAAGGTGAACAGCACAACACACCTCAACAACCACCCTTTGCCATGGGCAGAGCACACAGGACGCCATACAGAGAGCAGCTGTGTGGGAGGGCAAGGCAAGCATGAAGATACCAAACACAGGCAGGAAAAGAAAGCAGCATGGAAGAGAGGCACAATGCATTAGAAGCAATGAGATGAGCTTGCGTGCGGGCCGTGTGTCTGACAACCGTGTGTCTGACAACCGCACGTCTGACAACCGTGTGTCTGACAACCGTGTGTCTGACAACCGTGTGTCTGACAACCAAGCACGGAACTCGTTCAGGGTCCGTTTCTCACCTGGATGAGTCACGTGATATGATGCCGTCCACTGCGTTGTAGTGTATGGCCTGGGGCACACCGGCATGTGTGGCGTCTGAGTGCAGGCACGTGACAAGGGGACAAAAAGCACGTGAAAGGAAAAATTATGTTTGTATACTCTCAAAGACATTGATACGATTAGTTCACACCACGAGATGACAAGCGTATATGCTCGTAGCACACTTGACAGCCTGACATCTTTGTATCACCACATCTTTGTACGAACAATTACTACCACAATCTTCTCAAGCATGTGTATCCCACACAACTGCTGAATGCATTTCCTAGCTTGCCTGCCTGCCTGCCTGCACTCCTATGCCCCTGCTTAACAACCGCTTTTATCATCCGGCAGAGCCAGCAATCCCGCAATCCGGACAACACTATTCAACCAAGGCCAAGTGACCAGACTCCTGACAACGTCTACTTCCTGGCCTGTACTCAGCTGCATGCCTAAGAAGTTCAAATGACCACCTTGCCGGCACACCAGCCCACCAACAGTCTAGGTCGGCAGATAGCCGATGGGGCTGACAAGGCAGCAGGCAAGACCAACACTTAGACATGCAGGCGAACAGATGGGCAGGCTTCTTCAATGCTCAGGGTAGGTTAGGGCAGTACACATCCCGTCCCGTGTCCTGTGACGGCTTTCCTGATGTATAATAAAGCTATACACAACATTGCATATGAGCAGACCTGCAGACACGCCCTGTGTACCTTGGCCGTGCGCTGCCTCATGCCTCAGAGCGCCATCCAGCATGGCTGCCATGTTCGAGCTGTCATGCGACACAGCCCACCGGATCTGGGGGTACACAGGCTGCAGGCACACAGGCACACAGGTGTAGGTTACCTGCGATATCCCTTTCCACCCCGAGCAGTCCTCCTCAGACTGAGGACCATGTAAAAAACAACAACAAACAAACCAGGGGTGTGCTCAATGCAAGGACCGTCACAGCCAGCCAACACATAGTGTTTCAAATTGAAGCAATGCATCAGGCCATCATAGTGCAAAGATGCATGCTCTTTGCTGTATGTGTCTGCTGCAGGGCCCATGCTCTGGCCCTGCATGAACTTGATAGGCGCATAACACTTGAGTGCGTTTGCGATTAGGAGGGCTGCTTCTCACTGAAAGACAAACAAGTGCCGAGCCACGTCATGACGTCATATGTGCGGTCCAATTTAGCCTTTAACATGGAGCCAAGGCTGCAAGAAACCGCTTAGAAACCGACTCACCATGGCATCCAGGTGCGGATGCATGACGACAGTGTCCATGTCTGCCCTCAGCGAGCTGAGGTAGGCGCGCATTTCACCGTCTTTGATTTTCAAACCATGAAAGCTATTGCCATCAAAGCCCACAAGCCTGACATGCACTGTTATGACCACTGGAATGGCTAAGAACTGCTTGATAGTCTCATTGATGAATGTGCCCGGGTCACGCGACCAGCCCTTTTTGGCGTCTGACTTGAGCTCTAGAAACGGATCCTTGGAGGGCTGGCTTTCAAGTGCCTGCAGCAAGCTCAGACCAGAGCTTGTCATGTGCAACGACCTGCTTTTGAAGTGTCACATGTGTTTGTTGAGAAAGGGGTGTGGCTTGCACTGACTCCGCTTATCATGCTGTTAAGGCAAAAGTTCAGCTGTTTGACAACAGATCAGTTCTGGACCAATACAGATCATGTGTGCAATGTGCAAGCGAATGCCTTGGCTGGGCACAAGTGCGTGTTGATTGATATGGTGCTCTCACTACGAGGTAGTTGATTGATATGGTGCTCTCAGATCCACCACACGAGGTAGACCACTTGTTGTCCAGCGGTGTGATGTTATACACGAAAGTCAATGCAGGGGACGGCATGTGGGGCATGCATTGCGTATGCCATGACATGGTTCATGCCGTGCAGCAGGCAGCGGGTTATGTGGGCAATTGTGAATCTTCTCTGCTCAGTGCGTGGGAAAGAAGCGTTGGCGCTGCGAGAAAACTGGAACAAGGCACTACCCCAAGGTCCATTGCAGATCAATTTGTAATCATGAAGGCTGCATGTTGATGGAGCAGCTGGCTGCAGTGTACGCGCATATGAGAGCAGCGAAGCAGCACTGCATTATCAAGGCTCTCTTGCCTACCCATCACTTTATCAAGTATGGGCTGGGCATCAACTGTTTGGACAGCTGAGTTGTAAAGATCAACGGTATCGGATTCAGCAGCTTGAGCAAGGTCTCCTGAACCTTGTGATTTCATGCTTTGCGCTGCTGTTGCGGAGCTTGTTTTCCCTTGCAATTTTATACGTTCATGCTATTGGGGTAAAATGGCGTGCTGTGTGATGCTGGGCCTGGTCAGCATGCATGGAGGGCACTGCTCAGGTGTCGACGTTCACGCATGTGCGTACCTGGCTGAGCTGGAGAGTGGATTCATGTGGCACATTCGCAAGCGCCACTGTCGCCGCGCTGCATACTAACGCGGCTAACAGAACGCGCACGCCAGCTAGATCTGGATGTCGTTCGCACATGCTGCCGATCCGACCCTAGTGCAGAAAGCTGCAACGTCTGTAATGGGCGAGTTGCGCCATCGTACTGTGTCTGTTTCGAGGAACAGCCTTGATGTAGAGGCACACCTAGATTTGTGTAGGGTATGAGAACACCTTCGGTTATCTGTGATAATGTAATCAATGTGAACTGCGGCCTTCACAACACCGACACCAACACACTCACCCTTACATGACCGCAACTTGCACCATCCGCTGTATTCTTGAAAGTGTGCTTGCACCACTTAGGCGCGACAACCAGCTGGCAGGGACAGCCTAGCATACATGTACTGTAGCTGCCATCCACACCAGTGCGCTCGCAAAGTCTTTGTGCAGGGTGTGCTGGGTCTTTGTGCGCTCACGACACCCAGGAGCCATGGCGTACACGTCCAACATTACAGGCTGAAGAACACCTGACGAGTCACGAGATGGGCAAGCTAGACCACTGGCACATTCCCCAGCGTGTCATACAGCGTGATTGCGCAGTCTGGCACAGTCAAACATAACAAGCCAATCCGACCCAAACTTTGATTCACTAATTGATTGGAAGGAAGTGAGTGTGGCGTGCAGTACGACCGCATATCATGTCTGGCATGACCACCACTTGAACAAGGCTTTGAAAATGGAAAGATACGCCGGATGCCTCAGCGCTTGCACGGAGTTTGCACATAGTTCTTAACAGCGCGACATGCTCATGCTGTGCTGGAACATCGTTGTCACCAATCAGCTCGTTACCGGTTTCACCGCAACTTGAATTGTGGCACATGTCAAGCACGAGACCAACTAAGCTGCTTGAGGTTGCAGTCAGATAACTCCACCGTCCATCTTGGTGCCATTCGCAGTCTGGCTGATCCTGGACTTGTGGGCCTGCCTTCCCACCTATGACTGGCACCCTTGCATGCCAGGGCTGTGAGGCATGGCGATGAGGCATGAGGTGGTGAGGCATGACTGCATGTCCCGCTACGCTATGAAGTCCCGCATGCGCTGTAGCCATGCCTGGTACTCCGTAGCTCCTTTGTCGGCTAAGAGCTTCTGCAGGTACCTGCGCACATGAGGCATCAAGACTGGCATGACTCAACCAGACCTGTCCGGTGTGCACAAGGGCATCAGCAGCACAACACCACACTGGCATGCCTCAAGATCGCGATTCAGATGCCACCTGAGTTCAAGTGTGGACGCAGATCCCTGTTTTGAGGTGAAGCATGCTGAGCACAGAACAGACCCTGCCCCAATGGTTCATCTGTCTGCGTCCCACTGAGTGCCATTTGGCCCTCCCTTGCCTGGCTGCCTTGCATTGTTTGCGCATGTTTGTCATTACCTGCCCAGCTCTGCTGTGACGCCTCGTGCTTCTAGAAAGTCCAGGAACGCCTGCTGCAGCGTGTCATCCAGTTGCTCAAAGGGGGGGCCGGTGTAGCCGGCCTCGTCCTCGTCACTCCTGCACCAAAGGGACGCGCGGCACTTGATAATTACATGTCAGGATCAGTACAACTAATTACAAGAATGGTCCTAATGAGCTGCCACGTAACAAGACCAAACGCTGCAACCACGTGCAATCAGATGCTGCAAGGCAATCAGGGCAAGCAGGCGGCTGATGGATTACAGTAAAAATAAGTAATCGGTTCGCAGGTCAAACCTTGACTCTTGGCCAACACCACACCATGCCTCACTCACTCCTCATCCTCATCTTCATCCGTTCCGTCATCATCATCATCGTCATCAGTGCTGCCTCTCCCCATGGCGCTGGGCATGTCCGGCTGCAGCTCGAGTTGGTTGATGGTCACATACTCTCCGTCACTGGTACACTGGAACACCAGCACACCCTTGGCCTTGACCACCTGAGCGCAGACAGAGTGTGTTCACGGGCGAGCCACGAGGCGGATTTGCCGCACGTGTAGCACATACACACAGCTATGTAACGCTTGCAGCAGTCTATCTCAGCAGAGCAGTGGGCCACTTGAACAGGTGGCTGCTGTCTGCCTGGTGATCCAGGTTGCTCCTGCATGTAGAACTCGATCGGAACTATTGACATGTAACCATGACTACGACCGTCTGCCTGGTTGTCCAGACTACAGTCGTAGTTTTATCCTCCATGCACAGACACAGACTAGATATGTAGCTATGATGGCGAAGCACCGTGTTCAGCAGGACAGTATATAGCCAATAGGACAGTATTATAGCCAAGCTTCAAGTATGTGAGGCCACCTGTCAGAGCCACCTGTCAGAGCAAAGGTGCCTTGCATGGACCAGCTTGCTCACTCCATGCCTTAGTTGAGCCTTCTTCATTAGCCCTGGCATATCTATGGACTGACGGTTCGCAAACGCAGTGAAAACAAGCACTCCCACACCAGCGCAGAGATCAGCCAAGTCGCATACAACACACACCTGCACTCTGAAGCTGACAGGCGGAAGCTCGGACCCCTCATCGCCATCGTCCTCACCTTCATCTGCATGCATGCATGCACCCACATGTTCTAAGCAACGACAAGTGAATCAAATAGACCTGGTCCCAGCCTCTTTTGCCAGTCATCAGCAGGTCATTCATGAGTCAAAAGCATGGCCAGGCATAGCTGCATTAGCATATTCAGAGAGTTTTGAATGAACTCCAGTCGTTTACACAGCTTGGAAAGTCACTCGAAGCAGTAGAGATGCGGTGTGGCATAGCACGCTCTGCATATATGTGCTCAACCTGTGGTGCACGATGGCTCAACTCTCCCACACATGGCAGTCTCCAGTCCCGCATTGTGCTGCATGTGAGCCTCCATGCATGTGCACCCACCTTCCTCTGCCTCATCGTCTGCATCAACTTGATCCTCCAAATCCAGCTCCACAATCAGCTGCTCATCTTTACTATGCTGCTTCAACAGGTACACAGTTCGTTTGCCTGGGGGGTTGTCAATGTCAAAATCGTTGGGTGGATCATCTAACAACTCCTCATCTCTACGGTATGATTCGGCGGCGTATTTCTGCTCGTCTTTGAGTACTGACAAGATGCTGCTAGAAAGTGTGGACCGGTTGGTGGCGTTAAGGGCTGATGCGCGGCGGCGGCTGCGGGTTTGCTGCGAGGTAGGGGCGTACACCGCGCGCGCTACCTTGACCGAGCTGCGCTGAGCAGGCACCAGGCACGTCGCGCCTGACCGCGGCGGGCGGAGCAGCAGCCCCGGCACGCTCATGCTAAACCCTGCGAAGATAACCAAGTTGGGAAGCCCCCCAACCCCCAACCCTAGTGTTGTTCAAGACGGTTTTGAACACCACTCTGCAAACTCCCAGGTTTCCAACCAACACCTACCTACAGTGGATGTACGGGGAATGGAGGGCATTTCTCCTTATGAATGGGCTGCAGTTTGCTGCAGAAGGTTCACAAGCCCGAGGTTTTGTCATCAAACCTTGAAGGTGCCATCTACTGGCCTCAAACCATCAATCTCAGTTGAAGTTCTAGGCAGTCCTGAGGCAGTCACAAAATGAAAAGGATACATTGGTGATCTGGGAGCACCCAGCCTGTTGTTGCGCACCATGCCTTACTTACACCTCAAAACCATGTGACGTGTGGGGGCCCTTGCCTGAGCGTGCAGCCGCAGGACTAACCTGCTTTCAATGGACTGAACGATGCCACAGCACCCACGTCACAGAAAACGACGTGTGTATGAAGCTCATAAACAGAGCTTTTTGAATCAGCAGTGTCACGAGTGCTACAGTGGCAGACCAACATTAGAATTATTGCGATTAGAAAGAACTCAAGTTGCACCAAGACAAACAAAAGTGGTGACTACGCGTGACTTGCACTTGAGCTCAACACTCCAAACTGACTGATTCTCAGTATGCGTCTTCTGCCAGCAACGAGCCACAAGCTTTATACATGCCGAGATAGGCTAGATGCGTTTTGCTCCTTGCTTTGAGCCCCTACATGAGCCATTCAGGGCAGGCTGGCACGGTGTTGAGCAACAAATGGACAGCATATGAAGAAATAACAGGCCCACATGCACCGAACGCAAACACCATGATGCTACGCAAGAGACAAGGTGGAATACCAATGGCCCAAAGGAGCGCTGACCAGTGTGTTGACTTGATAACCATTGGGCCAGAATGGATGAAAGTTGGTGCATTGAAAAGCCTCCAGAAGAGTCCCACCCAGCCGTACCAAATTATAGGTATGATGGTGGGGCATGGATTGTGTATGTGTGGTCAAACATGACGTCAAACCCACGCAACCTGGTAAGGCACGCAAAGGTTGGAGCCAGTGCACAACGCATGCTTTGATCAAATAGTGATGTGATCACACATATGCAGCTGTCCACTCGACGTTTGCAATCGTGTCTGTTCTGTCAGCAAAGAGCCATCGTAATGACTACAAGCGGCAATAAAAACAACATGGGCAAGGCAACCTGTTCTCCTCTGCAGGTCAAGATACTCGTTGGACCAGACACACGGTCAGTGTGGTCGAGGACCATTGAGGTGCTCACAGGTGGCCACACGTAAGTGATGAACGAATGTCTCGTGTGGCAGCCGGTGCGGGCACAGGTGCTGCCCGGAGCAAAATTGTGGAGCCCAAACTTTTCTCATATTCCCAAACTGCCCGACAGGTTGTTTAGTGGCCATCGCCTCATAGCAGGTTTGCTGTGCGCCCGGTGCGCGGCGCCACGCCCAGCGGCCCCAGGATTGCCTCCTGCAACCACCACAGAGGCACAAGGCTTGCAGGTGCGCGTGCGCAAGGCGCTGTCAAAGCCCTTGCTGGATGTGTGAACCGGCAAGCTGGCATCACGTCGTCAACACATCACGAGCACGTGGGGCAACCAACAGCTGCTGCAGGCTGCTGCGTTTTGGTTTGAGGTGAGGCTGCCCACTTCTTTCAGACGCTGTTTGATACGCAATGTGTATCCGGGCCCACGTCAGCGGCAGTACTTCATATCTGAACGAGCACTGTACAAGTACTTTTAACTCGGAACCGTGTTGATAGTGATGACATTCGTACATTTACCAGTGAGCTTTGTGTGATTCTTGGAAAAATCGTAAATCTTGCCGCAGTACCGTGGGTTGAACCATGATAAGCCATGTAATGATGATGATGATGATGTCGTGATCGTACAAGTGATGTCAGTGCAGTTGGCCGTTCACCTGCACGAGCGGCAGCAGCTTCCCCTGTCCTTCCAGGTACATGGCCAGTCTGTGCGAGTCCAGGGAGAAGACCTTGTGGCACACCTACACACACAAACAGGCGCAGGACCATTGATGGAATCCCTGGAGCCGTATTGACTACAAGACTTTGCAAGCGGTTCTGAGTCGGTCGTGAAATAGTGGCCAAGGATGCTTCGTCAGTGCAGCGCAGCGCAGGGCACAGGTGGCAGCTTGCAGGACAGTGCAGAGCAAAGTCGTAGGAGCTGCAAGCGAGCAAGGCACAACAGCAAGCCGGTATGCTGAGCAATGTCCTGCACTGCAAGACTGTAATTGCTTAGGCTGTTGAGAACTGCACGTTGCATGTTACCGGAGTGTCACTGTCAGTGGTCTTTGGCGTCATGAAACACAAGCCCAACGCAGCAACAGGCGGCACGCACTGTCACGTACTGACACGTACTGACACGGACAATCACCACCAGAACCAGAACCAGAACCAGAACCAGAACCAGAACCAGAACCAGAACCAGAACCAGAACCACAACAACAAGTGTCGCCCACCTTGCCCGGGGGCAGTGCATTGACTTGATCCAGGTCATGGTTCCAGGTGCCGCTGAAAGCTACCACCTTGGTAGGGGCCCTGCCATTGACTGTGCTGCTGCTGTCGTTATGCCCCGATGTTGCAGTTTCCTCCGAGGAGCTGTCAGGCAGGTGCTGCAGGGCTCTGTGTACGGCGTCCTTCAGAGCGGCTAACCTGCTGTCTGGCATTCCTGGCCGTATGGACGATATGGTCAGATCCACCTATGATCAGTGAGCACAGGTGCGTAAGCATGCGTTGACACAGTAGGGGGCAACTGGTGATAGTGGCAAGGTGCAAGTGCAGCTGCCGCCAACTGTTCAGTGTGTGCCAAGCACTGTGCAGTGCGTCCCATGTAACTTTGCATGATAATGCTTGGGTTGAAGTTGGACACAAACAGCGAAGGCTGTGAATTGTTTGATGACGAGCATCAAGGTATTTGGACTTTGCTTCTGTCAACTCCTTCAGCAATCCAGAAAACTTGCAAGGTCTTTGCATGATGACGGTTGATGATTCGTCCTAGATAATTTGGTCTCAAATACAAAGGCTGCGAATTCAATGCCACAAGCAAGCAAGCACCTGGGGAGTGAAGGCCAGCACGTGGGTAGCCAGCGGTGCGAAGAGCAGGGCGGCGCTCGCCCCCATGGAGTCTCCCAGCATCACCACGTGACTGTAACGGCTGGTGTAACGCTCCAGGCGGGAGTAGTAGTAGGCAGTGGTGGCCGCACCGACGCCACTGGCGGCATCCCCCTTCTCCTCCTCCTGGCATGCCCCGTACCACTGGCGTGACGGGTCGACCACATAAAGAACATCGAAGGCTCTGCAGAAAGTGCCACGGTACAGGTTTGCCAAATGCAATGTTCAGAGCACTGTCTCATGCAAATGCAAGTCCTGTCAAACAATGCCATGAGATGTGACGCTCCTCTGCAGAGAATACTGGCCTGCGCCCAACGACACGGCCCCTCCGTGGCAAACTTCTGTCACGCGAGGTTGTGGGAACGCCGCAAGACCCTGGCCATGTCATGCAGCTGAACGGTTTGCACCAACACTATGCATGGCTGGGTGACGTACACCATTGCCATTGCCCGCCTGATTGTGCACGTAAAGTTGCCCTAGGTTGATATGCTTGAATGACCCCGTGTACCGACTCACTTTTCGCTGTCGCCCTTGGCTGTCCTGTAGTGCGACTCCAGCAGGCCCCCCCAGTTGGGCAGGCCGGGCGCCGCGCCGAGCGCAACCACCAGCACGGGCTGCGGGCAGCACACCAGGACAACAGCACGCTTGGAAGCTAACGGCAGATGAAGTTTCACCCGAGAAAACCTCGTGTGTGTGTGAGTGAGTGCGTGTGTTTGTACACCCGCATTGTCCGACAAGTCGAACAGAAGATGGATCCAGTGTGTTCACAATTGCAGATTGCATAGGACTGCTGGTACTAGGTCGGTGTATCAGTGGCTTGCAAGGCAAGGTGCCCAGGTCGCCTTATTGAACAGCGCTGAGCGGCTCACTGTACGTTTGGTTGGTGTTGTGGCATTTTGAAAGTATAACATTTGTCTGCAGACCAGCGACTGTTCCGTCATGTTGCCAACACAACCCAAATAGGCGTTGTTGGCGTGTGGCGGGGTCAACACATCCCCATGCTCTGCGCCAAGTGCCCCCTGAGCCGCACCTGGATCGGCAGCTCCAGCTGGCCCGGCTGCACCCTTGGTGTCAGCGGGCTGGGGACCAGCTTGAAGTAGCCCGTGCCAGTGCCCACCACCTCACCAACCTGCAGGGAGCACGTGCAGTGAAACTTGCGACCACAGGTCTCGTGCAATACCACAGGTCACGTGCGATACCACAGGTCACGTGCGATACCACAGGTCACGCGCGATACCACAGGTCACGCGCGATACCACAGGTCACGCGCGATACCACAGGTCACGCGCGATACCACAGGTCTCGTGCAATA
>QAXH01005762.1:33446-49979 GCA_004335635.1 Chloromonas sp. AAM2
CGATACCACAGGTCACGTGCAATACCACAGGTCACGTGCGATACCACAGGTCACGTGCGATACCACAAGTGTGCAGTACATGTGCGGTACACCAGTTTCGTGGACACCTCCGTCTCAGCACAGCTCAGCACAGTGCAATCTGGACAAGACTGGCAAGCAGTGCGCAAGACCCAGCATACTGCACAATGCATCATGCGGCATGCCTCATCAGCTATGCAACACTGGTCAGCAATCATCTGGTCTGCGGCCAGTCATGAACACCTTTCATGACATGACATTACATCCCGTTGCGTTGTCTCACCTTGACCTTGGATCCCAGAGCCGCCAGGAGGGATGGGTCCACGCCACACAACTGCCGCGTGTCCAGGCCCAGCGCCCGCAGCTTCCAGCCACCTTCTACGGGCCGCCGGCCCGCTGGAGCTGTCTTCTGGGCTGTGTGCGCCTGCTCCAGGCCGCGCGGGTGCAGCAGCTGCCATCCTGCGCCCGAGGAACCCTGGTTCCTTGTCTCACCACTGTCTGACTCCCTCCTAGGTCCTGCATGCTGACCAGTGAATTTGCCATTGCTGCTGCTGGCAGCACTGGTGCCACTGCTTGTTGGCGTTGCCTGCACTGCCGACAACAAATCCTTCAACAAGTCGGCTACGGCACACCCCGTCAGCTGCGGGTTGCCTTCCAGCCAGCAGTGTGTCAGGCTGGGCAGCCCTGACAGCATGCTGGGTGGCAGCACGGCCAAGCGGTTCCCGTACAGCCACAGCTTCTGGAGTGATTGCAGCCGTGTGACATGGGGCGAGATGACGGAGATCTGGTTGTCTGCCAGGGACAGCTCCTTCAGGCTCTGCGTGGTATCAGGGGCAACAGACACTGTTGCAAGATGGCCCATTGTGGCATGACATGACACCTGCCCCTTTGAAGGTATCGCTCCACATGGTATAGGCCCAGTTGAGCAGATACAGCAGATACCTTTGCAAGATGAAACGGATTGTATACTTGTCAATTGTCACCCATTGGTGCGTGATTGTCTAGGCGTCAGCCCACATGAGATGGCCTTGCTACCTTGAGTGTGTGTCGTTTTACATCGGGGGCGCTTTTCCACGCTGTAATACATTGAGCGATCAAGACTCGGCGCAATAAAGCACATAGCAACAGGCAGGGGTTTTAATCTCCCTGCAACAAGCTCTTGCGGAAGGCCATCACCATGATGGGAAAGTCAGCCATTATATGAGGGATTCACAACTCAGCAATATCGGGCATCCACTCAAACTTCAAATTTTCAACGGAATGATGTCCCTGACGCGCAACCGTTTGTGAGCATGTGGCTGTTGCAGCCGACATCAATTGCCAGCGAGGTGACCAGGGAAGCAGTGACGCCAATGAGGCATCGGCCACCAGGAAAGAAGCCAGCTGCTTGTAAGGAATGCAAATTTGAGCCCTGCACGGCTGCTGAGGGTATCAGTCCCTAGAACAATTGCAAGTGCGAGCCTGTGAGAGCTGAACAGCCTGACATTTGACGGCAGTGATAGCTCGCAGAAGCGCTGAAACTACTCTGTATCTACAGGAATCGTCCAGGCTTCATCTGGCCCACACCTCCCCACACTTCACCTTCAGGTCACACAACGCATCCGGCAGATGAGTGAGGTTGTTTCCCTGAAGCCACAGCTCCTGCAGGGACGCCAGGCCTGAGAGTCTGGGTGGGAGCGTGGACAGGCGGTTGCCCAGCAGCATGAGCTTGCGCAGGGCAGAGAGGGAGCCCAGGCTGGGGGGCAGCTGCAGGCACACAGGCAGGGCATGACGCGGGCAATGCCATTGAGCAATGAATTGGTACCAGCTGGTTGCTCTGTGGCTTCAGCTGCCTTGTGCGTGGCAATGCTTCTATGGTTGATTGCCAATTGTTGGTACCGTGTTGGTACCGTGGTGTGCAGTGTATTGTAAAGCAGACGTTCATAGGTTTATGAGAACGTGCAGCGGATGCAGGTGGACAAGGTCGGCTGCACATTAGTCAAGCAAACGAGTACAGGCGCGCTGCCCTGGTAGCCAGCCTCTGATAGCAGGTCAGTTCACTTATGATTGTGTTGGGCACTTATAATTGTGTGACAGCCAGTTCGTTAGGTTGCACCACTACTGCTGTGGTTGTGCGAGCTAAACAGTCAGCTGACCCAGCCACGTGTCAACAGCTACATCTGCATGTCCAAGGACCCTATATTGGCACGACACAACTGTCCCTTTGAAGACATCGAGTGGTATCAAGCTCTGTATCCATCTGCCGTGTTGTCTCATGTGGTGGCTGATCGCTCATCCTAATCGTGCTAATGGCGGTTGTAGTGACCCCTTCGCTCTTCGCCTCACTTCGGCCAGTCGGTTGCCGGCTGCTGCCAGGTCCTCCAGATGCTGCATGCCTGCCCACATGTCCGGCAGTTGAGTCAGTTGGTTGCCCGACAGTGACAGTTGCCTGAGGCACGTGAGCGAGGCCATGGAGGGGGGCAGGGAGCTCAGCAGGTTGCCATGCAGCCACAGGCCCTGCAGGGCATGCAGCACCCAGGCCTCTGTGCATACACCCCTCATCACAGGCGAACAAAAGCTGTAAGACAACATTTCCAGGAACGTTTCACACCCGTTTCAGATATGCGACAGGCTTGTTGACTCGACAGACACCAAGGCGTTGTTGCTGTGTTGTGAGCATGGCAGCAGGCAGGCACCACAAGGTGGAGGTTGTACGTGCTATGAGCATTGCCGTGTAATGGTGTGCCTGCTGCAGATAGCCATGCAAAAAAAGAGTTTGCCTGTTCTGAGACACTTTTTGCGTCGGATACTAGAACGACCTGTGGCATTGCCTGTCGCAAACGATTTGGCACAGTGAGTGAGCTTGTGCCCTTTTGTTTTGCAATGAGCCAGTTCTGGCAGGATTGCATGATCCTGTTGATTGTGATGGGGTTGGATCCTGTAGATGGCGGTGTGGGGCAGTGTCCTTGTCAAGAATGTTAGTGAGTGCGGTGGATGTAGCGTTGCTGTCGCCGGCTGCGTTGCCAGCTCATGTTGTGTTGACACGTTTTGCCTCGTTGTCATCTTGTGAACCACCTAGATTTCATGCACTTGGGCACCGCCTAGGATAATTCTTGTGTTGTAAGAGTAGAGGCATAGGGAGACGTGACTTTGCAAGCATGGCCACACAGGAATTGTCCCAGAACTGGCAAACATCTTTTTTTGGCTGTACGGCTGTGTGAACCTGGCACTTGCCTCTAGCCGCTCCATGCGACCGATGCCTTGAGGCAGGCTAGTGAGCCTGTTGCCTGCCAGCCCCAGGCGCTTGAGCGATGTGAGCGCGCTGATGCCTTCAGGCAGACTGGTCAGGCAGTTGCCAGCTAGAGACAGATCCTGCATGGGCATGCATGGATGCAGCAAATGTCTTCCTGAACAAGACATGCACTGCAGCCCCACACACCATGCACCCTCACACACCATGCATCCTCACACACCATGCACCGTGGACATGCTTTGCGGTAGCGTGTGTTCCCGTTTGCCTGATCACACCTCTAGTTGTGTAAGCTCCAGCACTTGCCGAGGCAGGGTGGTCAGCCTGCAGTCCGTGAGGTCAAGCTTCCCGCTGCCCTCCGCCATCATCAGGCGCACACGCAGCTGCATGTCCAGCACCTGTGTGGCGCGCAGCGCACCCAATGCTGGAGCAAACGCACAGCACTGCTGCACGCCACTTACCATAGAATAACATGGGAGGATGAGCAGACGCGTTGCACATGCTGCCGCACGTCAAAGGCTTCTTAGAACTGTGTACTGGCAGAGCCAAATTGCAAATGCTTCGGTAGGTTGATGTGCACGAGATGTCTGCCCATTAGAAGCTTGCTTTGTAAATGTCATGCGCCAGAGTCCCACATGGGAACAGGACTTGCTCTGTAAATGTCATGCGCCAGAGTCCCACATGGGAACAGGACTTGCTCTGTAAATGTCATGCGCCAGAGTCCCACATAGGAACATGAGTTGCACTGTTCACAGCAGTATACCAGGCTTGTGCCAACCTCTAAAGCCGGTGCGAGCGTTTTTGCCAAAGGTCATCTTGTGAGGCATCACCAACCTCGGGCTCTGCCTCTGCCTGATCATCGCTGTTTGCTGATTGTCGCTCCCTGTCATCCATCTCCATCTCCATGGGAGATCTCCAACTGGTAGCCTGCAGACCCCCATGCAGAAGGCGAGGCCCCCGATGCGCTGGCCGACTGATGAGTGAGGGGCAGGAGAGGGGACAGGTGGATGCATGCAGCTGAATGGATGGTAGGGCTGGGGCTGAATGTAGCTTGACCTGCCATGCAGAGCATGACATGGGCAGCCGATGACAAGGAGCATGTCGTGCGACGGCCATGAATCCGCAGGGCCGGGGCATCCGTTCACACAGAGGCGTGCCTGTGGCTGTCAAACTACTCATGAAGGGTATCTGTACCACATCGTGAGCTAGTTTTTTTTGGATGAAATCAACGTGGACTTAGGTTGCTTAGGTTGCAAACAGATAGCCAGCGCGCCGGCGTAGCGATCTTGAGCGTGAGCCAATGCCAGACCAGCACCGCAGGCAACGACTTGTGTAACGACTATTGGGCGGTTTGCGCACTCGCGTGTCTGGAGTTTACAAGGAGGGAGTGCACACCATGTAGCACGTCTAACGCAAATATCAACTGCAGAAATTTCTCCTAGTAAAGGGGAGTCCTAGAATTTCTCCTAGTGAAGTTTACGTGCAATGGTCTGACTCAGTTGTTGGTCAAACAAAAACAGACTTGGTGGAACATTAAAAAAAAGTATGATGGCCAACATATGTGTGCGAGCTACGCACGCATGGGACTGCACAGGGGCTGTGACAGCAGGCGAGGTGTGTTGCTTGTCCTTGATGTCACCCTTTCTCTGGTATAAAACATGTTGCGTTTATTACATGTTGTCTGACTTGATGGACTGACACCTGCACGAATCATACCTCACGAGTTTATGCCTACTTATGGTAGCTAGTCCCTAACTTATGGTGAAAGCACGAGCCACGATGCGCTTCCTTGAGATTCAGCTTGACGTTCACCACCTCATCATTATACCTCACCAGAGAGGTACCGTCACAGTCGGCGCCACTAACCAACCCCAGCAGGTGAGTGTTAGTGTGTAATGGGAGGGGGCGTGTGGAAAGGGGGAAAGAGGGGGGGCGCTTGTTGAGGGTTCATTGCGTTGAGGCATGGGGGGATTTTAGGGAGTGTGGGGGTGGCAAAGAGTGAGTCTGGAGGACACCAACGGCGCACTGAGCCAGGCTGTGCAATGAGAAGGACAACATGTCGCCATTCCAGCTTTCTTCCAGACAGCATCCGGTTCAAATCAATCATTCATCCGGCTCCAGTCTCCGCGTCTTGCCGTTCGCCAGCCAGCCATTTGCTAGCTAGCCGGAGATGGGTTTGCAGATGTCGCCCCCCAGCTTGTACATTGAAGATGTAGGCGCGTACTTATGCGTTGTGTTGAATTCGATAACGTACGAATGAGCGTTATAGGCTGCTTCTCTGTTTTGCTTAAGGGACCATCGGAAGGCGCCATGGGGTGACCACCACTGAGATTTCCTTCACACGCCACACCAGGGGTGGGATTCCCCTCTACTTGTTCGAGATGACTGGTGTCTCTCTCACCTTCTAATGACCGATGAAGATGGCCCTTTTACTTGTGCGGGACGACTAGTGTATGCTCTCTCACCTTGCAATGGAAATCGCCACCTGAGTGACGGTCCTTCCGAACCTCTTCACCGGGTCAGTTTCCCGTTTTTCCGTTTGACGCCGGATGCGCTCTGCTCTCTTCTTCTGTGATTGCTCGCCCTGCTCGAACACATCCTACGAGCTGGCAACATATCAACAGCTTTGTAGCTGTACGCTTGGCTGCTGCTGCCTGCTTGCAACGGTTGTGCAAGGCGCAGGCTCTGCAGGCACGGATCCCACAGGTGGCAGCCTCGGAGCATTAGAGAAGATGCGCAGTCGGGCAGGCAGGCCGTTGCTCGTGATTCTGGCTTGGTCTCTTTGCAGTCTAGCAGTTGCCGAAAACACGCCATCGCGGCCATCTGAAATCGAGCGTGCCGCATGGAATCACTTCCCAGACAAGTTCTCCTGGTGGCCTGATTTCGCAAGCATGGTGAGTTTGCGAGAGTAATATGGTGAGCTGCCAGAATTGCCGTTGCTTTCGCATCCCAAATTCCGCTCGTGCAAGCCCGTTGTGTGCAAGCCGTGTCCTAGACAATGTGCTGCATCAGTTGCGACCATTCATTTCGGCACAGATCGTTTGGGCAGCTGTTCTAATCATCCAAGCAGCAGTCATCAGCACCCTCACCACATCTCAAAGCCCACGGGAGCCCCTCCCTGTCCTTCACCATGCAAGTAATCTTCATACCGCTATTGATTCCAGCGCCTTGTTTCAGCAACCCCTGCTCCTACGCATGCCTCACACGCTATGCTGCAGGTCTGGAATAGCCCCATCTGGCTCCCTGGGTTCACAGAGGAATTGGAGAAATCAGCCTCAGCCAAGCTTATTGCTTATGAGTTCCTGAACAATATCAGTAATTTTGCGGGGTATTCTCTGGAATTCCCACTTGAAAACACAGTCCGGCCTGTGGAGGTAAGCAGCTATCTGCGCCTTTTTCTGTCATGTTCCTTAACGCAAAATGCAAGCTAGCAACGCAAAAGGCATATCAAGGCATTCAATGTGCTGCTGCACAACCGTATAGCAACTGAAAATCGATGACATTGGTGTGAGACAGCTTGGCATGCAATGGCGCTGGTGTGATGCAATGAACGCAGAAGCTGAGCGAGGGAGGGGGGGAGGGGTAAATGCAGTCCGTGACCCTGTCTTAAATACCAAAACGTCAACCAAGTCAAGTAGACCTAGCAATTGCTTGAGATTAAGCCAGCTGGTCTCTTGTTCTGAGCAAGTACACGGACAGGAGCAAGTAAGCACCCTTCTGACGGCGTTGCATGTTCTGACGATGCCGTCTGTGCTGCAGTTGAAGGTGGACTGCTCAAACCCAGACTACAAGCAGCTCTTGACGGGCCAACCCAGGGCACGGGGACCACGTCAGATCATCATGGTGCGGTCTGCCACGTGTGCATGTGATGCATGCAATAACAATCTGGAGCGTGATGATAATCTTGCGCACATGCTGCTACTGATTGCAACTCAGTCCATGCAGTGTGAACACACATGGCCATGATGGTGGGTGTCTCTGGCCACTTCAGGGGTTCCATTTCAGTGCCGAGCTGTACCTTCTGCGCGCCCGCTTGGCCATGTATTGGGACATCGTGGACAAGTTCGTGCTGCATGAGGCAACCACAAGTAGGTAGTAGTGACATGGGATAGCGGTGCTGACAGGGCGCCGGGGAAGGCAAAAGGAATGTCAAGAAAGGCAACGCAGAATGGCAAGCAGGCATACCCACATGGTGGAACAGCGGTGACAACGGGCATGTTCCTCGGGTTTGTTTCTGAGCATCCTACACGGAACAGATGGACAAGCAATCAAGCAGTGTGCCAATCAAGCGGACGGGTGGATGGGCCGGGGTGGAGCTAGCCAGACCCAACGTGTTCTGCCTAGCGCTGACCAAGTCGACTGCAGAATCCCGACAATTCTCGAAAGTACCCCTTGCTTGAATCTTGCTCCTCCCTTGCGTTATGATTTGCAGCACAGCACGATTTCGTGCGCAAGCCCCTTGTGTTTGAACGCCACAAGTCCAAGTATCAACCCTGGTTGACGAAGGTGAGCTCGAGCAGTTGTCAGGGGTAGGGCTAGGGTAGGGTCAAGGTATCAGGTGCATGCATCACAAGAAATGGGTTGACTGAGCTCGTGTGAACCAATGAAAGAAGGAGTGCAAAACATCAAGCTTCTTCTGCCGATGTTGTCTTTCCAAATCCTGCCGCCAGCTGTTATGTTCAAGCTGGTTCTGGCCAGAGCTAAGTTATGTTGTAGGCGGTCTGGTCAATGTGTCCGCTTTCTCCCATGCCCCTCAACAATGTTGCCCACCCGCTAACCACAGACCTGCGCCACGAGAACTTGGTCCAACAAGCCTCTCATCGGCCGGCACGGTTAGCAAGCCACCTGCCTGTTACACGTTTGCAGATCCTGCACCTCGTGCATGACGATGGCCATGCACCCGGCGGCCTAGACACAATCTCACAGGGCATCAAGGTGATTGGAGACACATAGTGCTGAAGTTGGCACGGCTCATATGCACTCAGGGCTGAAGTCCTGCCTCACGCTGGATAGAAGACTCGGAGGGAATACCCTGAGTTCTTAGCTGTTACTTTGTAGATCATTTTTTTGGTCTTTCTCAAATAGGTTTGGACCCAAGTGTTGGGTGCCCAAGTACCACGTGTAGGTAGCTCCATACCATCGTGCACTGGGGAGAATGACACTGATAATCAGTACACAGCTCAAAGTTGGTTGCCAATGACGTCCAATGGTTGGTGTCAATGCCAGCAAGCTGCCTTGTCAATGTCATTCTGGTGGTTAACTCAGGCTACTTATGACAAGAAGCCTGCAGTGAGCCGGCTGACCCAGGAATCTCGTTACAGCCCAGGCTAACCATTGCAGCTCTGTTCATTGCCATTCTCAGTTTCATATCATTCTGGCATATTGGCATTCATAGCCTTAAGCCTGAAATTGCACATAGTGTTCTGCTATGCCACCACATATTATTTTTTGAAGCAGAGTCGCTGAATGGGTCAAGCAGGCCGCATGTACCGAATGTTGTACATGTTTATGTATCAAATGTTGTACATGTTTGCTTGCAGGCGGGCCAGAGCTGGGAGGGCGACTCATCGTCCCGCCTGCACATGTACCGGTCCATCCTCAGCATTCCCGGGCTGTCCGATGATGACATTGTTGTCTACGGCGACGCTGGTGAGCTCAACCAGGGTGGCCTTACTCGGCAGAGCCCAAAGTCACTGTCCACCGCACACGTGGTCCGACCTGGAGTCCATGCTCATTTCATTTCGTTTCAGACTGATCATCCTCATCTCATCTGCATTTGCATCATGCACTCAGCCGTCAATAAAACAATCCAGCCAGTCCCACTTTTGGAGTATGCACAAATATTTCATCTGGCTTTGTGCGACCCTCATCCAGACGTACCCCCAGCCAAGCTGCACACCAAGCTGCCTGTACAAACGTACCTGTACTGTAGTTATGCTGTCGTAGAGGGCGCTTTACTTGAGCCTGCCTGTCTTCTGTGCTTCTGTGATCCCAGATGAGTTTGCCGGTGAAGACCTGCTCTTCCAACTGAAGCACTGCGAGCTGCTGCCCAAGCTCAAGATGCCGATCTCATCGAACATTGCCTTCTATCAGCATGACTTCAGGTGATTACCAACTGTGAAGAAGACCTGCCGAATGCACTGTGTCCATGTCAGTGTGCGCTGGCCTGTCCTCGTAAGCGGGACAATGAGCCCGGCCAATCCAAACCAAACACGTGCGCCTCGCTTGTGTACATTACTCTTGCTTGAGGCTGTGTTTGCGTGTCCTTGTGGTATCAGCTTGAGGAACAGATTATTTCAGTTATGAAAACCGCTGTAATAGGCAACGACTGGCTGCTGATGAGGGTATCCTGACAGGTCACTGCTTTACTACTCTGTCTGGCATACCAACAGAACCACCGTTTCTGGACATCAGAGCCTGCCATTGGCCACGTGTGTGCCACTCAGGCTCTTGCATAGCACAGGCTTGTCTAAGTACCCAGCTGGTTGTGGTGCTTGCAGGAACGCTTTCTTCAGCGACTGGCCTGCAAGTGATCAGTTCCCATACGGCTTCCAGGTGGGTGCCGCCATGCTATGGCAGGGCTTTAGTCATGCCGTACTCCTCCGCTTGATCAGAACAATGTGCCGAACACACCGACTCGTGCAGGCCGCATTGCATGGCACCAAACCGGGGCATGTCTATATCATACATACATCTTGCCGTCTACATGGTCGTGTGTCGGTATGCTGAGGGTCGATTCTGATGTGAGGACCCCTACACACGTGGTGACTACGTCTCTTACGCTTGCTGATTGGAGGGTGGTGTCGAAATATGTTTCAATAGCGTCAGCACCTCAACACATCTCTTGCTCCTAATCATTTCTGACAGCCATACCCATGTTGGCTGCTGTGCCGTAACAAGCTGTGGTGCGTATCCTGTCCCCATGGCTGCATGCGTTTCCATGCTGCGCTGCAGCTGCCAACCATATGGACTATTTCCGCTCTGAAGGCTTCTAACGGAACACGATTCCGCTACTTCGGGATAAACCGTAAGTGAGGCTTACACTGCAGGAAGTTCCTGCTGACGCGTGCATGGAAAGGTCAGGCAAGCCCGCCGAATCCGTTGTAACTGTGGCAACGTAGTGCAGCGGAGTCCTGGACTATCATGACCTGTCAAAACGCATTGAGCTGAGTGCTGGAATAGCATTGATACCAGCAGAGCTGTCTCTGCCAGTCACTTGCAGGCTGGCTTGCTGCAGTTGATCAACACATACCTTAGTGTTTTGGCCAATCACATGTTGTTGCTGCAGAACCACATGCCACGCGGTATGACGGTTTCCATCTCTCCACTGCCCCTTTCATCCCAGCGATTATCTTCAAGGTAGGATGGTAGCACAAACAAGTCAGGGTCCATACGGCTGAAATTCCACATTAGAAGCCACGGTGATGTTCTAGCTTGCACACGCCAAGTTTGCTCACACAATAGTGTGGAGTTTGATTGCTTTCCAATCCATAAAGAGTATGGCAGCAGGCATTTGATCAGTCCTGTCAGACATGTGCCCTGTCAGACATGTGCCAGATTGCTTAGAGGTCTCCCTGATTGTTCGAACAAACTACGGCACTAATCTTATTACTTGTGTGTCGCCGTCACATGTAATGTATGTTGGGTGCTGTCCTGTGCGCAGTATGTGGGGTGCCCCAGCTACGGATTCTCCAAGAGCTATGCCGCACAGCCCGGCAAGTACCGCAACGTCACTAACCTGTGAGTTCATCTGGGTGCCTGCAGCGGGCTGAGGCGCACAGACTGTGCTCCGAGCCGGGCACCAGGACACCATGTGGGTGCCGAGTTGCGCTTTTCCAGGATGGAACAGCATGTGTCAACAGCGCAGAGCAAACAAATCACAGAAGCTGCAGACCCTTTGCGACTGCTTGTTGTGCAAAGCCATCATCGTGACACGGGTGTATGCAGGCATGGCCGGTAGTGCACAACCCAGGCATGGCCGGTAGTGCACAACCCAGGCATGGCCAGCAGTAGTGCACAACCCAGGCATGGCCAGCAGTGCACAACCAGCATGACCTACCTGGTGCATGTGCCATGCAGGATTTGCACATCACGGAATGAATGATAAAAGGCTCCAAAAATCAATTAAACGCGTGTCTACCGTCTCCGGCTGCGTTGAACAATAGAGTGCAAACAAGACATGCGCTCAAACGACAAAACGGCATGATGACACACGGTCCTTATTTGTGTTGCCACGTGCAGGTTCAATTCATTCAAATCCGGGTCCGCCTGGGTGAGTGCCATTCAACCGTTTCATGCATTCATTGAGGGTCACCCTTTCCTATGCCCTGATGTGGCTTTAAGTATGTCTATGTGAAGCCCTCGGCGTATAGATGGCATTAGCACCTTAAATAGCCCATGAAGCTGTTGTGCACTTGAAGTTGACCCAAGCAGGCTGGGGGTTTCCACTTGGCATGCAGGCTGCCAGACCAGATGTTCAAGTATGCAGAAGGTGTTTTCATGGTACATTGGAGGCTTGTATTAAGCAGACCAAAACCGACATTGTCAAGTAAATATCAAGTTTATAGGGTACATGGGAGGCATAGATCAGATTACATGGCAGTTGAGCAAGGTCACTTTCTGATGCCAGGACCCCTACAATGCGCACAAGATGCTCCGAAGGCGGGCTGATGGCACGTGCCAAGCAAGCAAGATTTGGTATGGATGTGAACAAGGCTGCAATGCGCATGCTGATCTTGACCTAGCTTTTGCTGATGTTGTCGTTGCTGCAGAAATCCCGCTCAGTTCCTGCCCGCTGCTTAACAGAGCAGGGAATTGTCGGGTGGACTGTTCCATGGATATTTGACCAAAACCCCAAGGTAACGCCCAATCTGGCCCTCACACAACAGCGACACTCAATCGACAATTTTTGATTAATGTCATCAAGACCACACTCATCTGCTTGTGTTCGCACATCATTATGAAAGGCTTGCAAGCTGCTGCAGCCTTAAACGGTACAACTGTACTCCCTTTTGTTTGTATGCTTGCAGGCATTCCAGTTCATGCATACGAAGGAACCCTCGGTATTCGATCAAGAAAAGTACGTTTGCTCGCCGCAAGCGACCGAGGACATCCGCAAGTGGGTACATGAATGGAACGGCTCGGCCAGGCCCTGCTAAGATGCATACCAACAGTCTCACCCTTTGAGCAGCGATTTGAAGCTCAGTCCATCTGTTGGCATAAATGACCAACCTAGCTGGGCTGATGCAGCATCGGCTCTACGCGCTCATTGCTTGCTTTTCTGCGCGCTTCTCAGTAGTGTGCATGCAAGCCATGGTGCTTCAGGTTGGGTGACCGAGCTGAACGAAATCAGGATGTGCAACACCAGGTTTCGCTTGCCGAATCCTCACGGCTGCGTCTTGATGCCCGCAGGATGCGCGCCGCTGAGAAGGCTGCGAAGGCGGAGAGAAACAGGCTGGCGAAAGCCGAAGAAAAGGCGCGCATTCTGAGCGGTGCAGGGAGGTAGTCCAATCCACTGTAGCGCTTCAGTAGCGCATCAGCAGCAGCTGTTCAGACCCCGCCGGACGGTAACCACCGGGCTGAGGAGTTGCTACGGTGAATTTTGTGGATGTCATCATAGCTCGGGAGTCTGAGGCTATTCGTACGCGAGCCGAGGCCCCATGGTATGGCGGCGACCCGTTTTGCATGCTGCTAGCCGCTGACTTGAGGCAAATTTGAATTGGGTGCCCAACAGCCACATTCTTCCCTACTTTTGGGTCCCCTCAACAACAAGTATTTCAGCCAAACAGCAAGCGATCAATTAGTTACATGCCAAACAGTCAACACCAGGACCTCTTCACCCTGCCAGCAATCCGGCCAGTCTCCCTAAGCCTTGGTCCGTGGTTAACAGTTTGGACTCACTGCTTGAACTGATTATTTCAGTAAGACGATCGCCCACCCTGACAGATGGCGGACGGGGGCGGGGTTGGCACGCGGTTGAGGGTTGGTTGGCACGCGGTTGAGGGTTGGTTGGCACGCGGTTGAGGGTTTGATCCGTGCACCAGGATCTCCTCCCTAGATTGCTGGGGTTCAGACAAATCATTGAGACAGGTAGCCAGGCGAGGCACGATACACTGCATCGCATCTGGCTGCACGCCTAGCAGGGCCATGGGCAGTAAATTCACATACCCCACTTAAACATCGTACGCCACGTGAGGGCGGTCGTCAGACCACATGTTGCGTATTGTGAGCCAGCTTTCTCCAAAAAGCTTCACTTTCTTTGGTCACGTGGCGAGCACCAACACTCAACCTCGTTTTTTTCTCTCATTTGCGCTACCTGCATGCCAGCTGACGAATTGCATACTGGCCATGGAATTGTAATCACATTAACTGTTTGGTGACATGTCAGCAACAAGAGGTGGATGCCAACAGCAGCTTCTCAGAGCGATATTTCTGAAGTGACAGCGATATTTCTGAAGTGAGCTGAGGGCCTTGCCAGATGCCCCGCTAATTGTGACCGTTTGATGGCAGTTTGCACATATAGCATGTCGGTACAGCATCTCAAAGCAAGTCTATCAGCAGCAGTGAGCGTCTGGAGAGAATGTGTCGGCTGAACAGTCTGTCCTTTGCCTGGCTTCGCCAACAGTGCAAGTCATGCCGTTGTGGTGGGGTGGCGACGGGACAGGCTGCAACCAACGACCATCTCTGCCAGTGAGCTCAACACATCTAGTCGGTTATGCACACCACTGTCCTTGCAGCCAGCTTTCCTGCCAAACTCCTGCGGCTGACGCATGTTGGTGTGGTGTTGACTGCCTGGCCTAAAGTAGGCTGAACTGACAGCTGCCGCACCCATGTACTGCGGGAAAGCGTCAGTAATCAGCCAGGGCAGACGAGGCATGCATTGCACCAAAAGAGGACATGAAAAGAGCGCGCAAGTTCCGTCAAGTGCGCCATGTGCTATGTACAAGGCACGAGCCCTTCACTAATAGAATTCCCTCTGCGATCCCTGGGCAGCGGGTCTACACCCGAACATGCAAATGTCTGGCACGCTCTATAGTAAGACGGTTGCGTCACACCTAACTTAGTCAGTGCTGAAAGTAAGTGACTAACCTTGCACGAAATGCCTTGTGAAGGCAAGTAGCAGGTACAAGGTGCCCAGCAAATACACTCTGTCTGTGCCATACAATCAAGTACCAGCAACAGGCCACCGCCGGTAGTAGTTCAGTCTGCATCCACAATTTTACTGCGCTGGCTCAACAGTAAGTTGATGCAGGACTGGAGTTGCTGCAACCAACAGCCACACCTGTAAACTGCCAGCCTTACTTCAACCTTCTGAGGTTGTTTCAGTGGTTTGGTAGTGATCTGTTACCTGTGGCAGTCTGTCTCACAATCGCTGCAGTGCGGGATCAAAACTCAATTGCATGCCTGCAGCTCTCTCTCTCTCTCTCTCTCTCTCTCTCTCGCTCTCTCTGTGTCCCCTGATTGGCTCAGTAAAGGAATAATGCTGCCACTACCAGAGCCCTCCAGCCTACCAAAGCCCAACACGACACACACACACTCACGCAGTCAATGCTCTTGGCAAAAGTACAAAGGACCAGAAGGCAGCGAGGATTTGCCAAAACAATTGGAGCATAGTGGGACGAACTTGAACGTGTGCCCATGCTTGAAGGATAGCACCAGCTCGTTCGCAGCAGGAAACCGATTCAAGCTGGAAAATCGGAAAAATGAATGTCAAAGCGCTTCAAACATCAAGCGGCACAAACACTCGCACTAAGTCTGCAGCTGAGAATATGCCACTTAACAGGCTACGTCCGCCGTAGTTGATGCTTTGCTGTGGCTAGAGATTGGTTGATTACAAGCCAACAGAACCTCTTCCAGCTGCAGCAGCACAGGCCCAGCGGCTACTATGGTGCAATGTCATGATGTTGACAGTGATGATATTATCAGCGAGTTGCTTTATGTACGGTCTGGGTCGACTGTGTTTTCCTTTGGCTGCTGCTGCCCAGACCCCCTCATCCCCTACTCATTCCTAGAGAGGCATGCTGTGGCGCTGCTTTTGCTTGGCCTATCAGCCTGGCATGGGGCAGTCGCGCCCCGCCCCCCCCTCCTGAGTGCATTCCTCAGGGGCGAGCGGGGCGTTGCAGTGCCAACGCCTGGCGGTCCAAAAGAGCAGCCACCTGTGAGGCAAGCGCAGGGTGAGATGCATCACTGGCGTGCGCACAGAATGGTGCGTGCAGACGTGCCAACAAACAGCAGGTAAGCTGCAAGGCCTCGAGTAAGTCGGGCAAGTGATGTTCCAAGTAGCGTGGCCACACAGGTGCCAGTGTTGACTGCCAGCAGCGCTCTAGTCGACTGGGACGTGGACAGCACCAGCTGAAGCACAACCGCGATAGTTTGAAGTGCGCAAATAACCCGGTAAAGCACGATAACTGTTCAAGATTTGTCGCAGCCCAGGCATAGTAAACAATGGGGACGGGCAAGGGACTTGAACAAGTACGGGTGCGCACTACAAAATGGCGCAGGCTGAGGTCTGCCCCTGCTATGGTTGCGGGGCGCACATCCACTCCCACAGACACGTGCACCATCCTGCAATTGTACGTAGAAGCACAAGTAGAAAAGTCTTCTACAAGTCTGTGCTTGCATGCATTCTGGTGTCAAACCAGCCTTGATTTCATTGCACCCAAAGAAATCAGCATCCAATTACCCAATCAGCCCACCAACCTGTGCTCCTGTGCCAGTCTGGAACCAGTCCATCCTGAGCAGCCCCATGGCGTCCTTCACTCGGTCATGCGGGGACACCTGTCAGCCAAGGGGCACATGCTGACGCCATGCGGGCACGTGCTGACGCCATGCGGGCACATGCTGACGCCATGCGTACACGTGCTGACGCCATGCGGGCACATGCTGACGCCATGCGGACACGTGCTGACGCCATGCGGGCACGTGCTGACGCCATGCGGACACGTGCTGACGCCATGCGGACACGTGCTGACGCCATGCGGACACGTGCTGACGCCATGCGCTAGCACGCACGCATGTGGTTGCGCTGCAACAAGTTCCGTTTGCGGAACGAGGCGCAAGGAACCAGCAGCTTGGTTTATCATCATCTACCAGTGCAAGCGCACAGGGTGTGCCAGTTCAAAGATAAACATAAACCTATTGCCCATGCAAGTGAAGACACAGCCGGCACAGCCTGGTCAGAGTTGCAGCATGACTGATCTGAGCAATGCGAGCGCCAGATTGTAAGTATTGTGATGCAGGCAAGGGTGCAGGCACTGTGCGCATGTGGTACACAGCTCGGCATCACC
>QAXH01005763.1:1470-15018 GCA_004335635.1 Chloromonas sp. AAM2
ACATACATACATACATACATACATACATACATACATACATACATACATACATACATACATACATACATACAACAGAAACACACACACACACACACACACACACGTTCACAGCAGTCATTGCACATGCAGGAGCTCAGAGAGCCAGGGTTTGTATCACTGCTATGTTCTCCTCCCACACCTGTTACACTTGTGGTACCACCGGCACGCCTCACTGAAGTGATCGCACATTAGCATGCATGAAGCTGCATTGCTGAGTGCGTGAAGCCATCGCTATGAGTAGGAAGGGAGGCGTGGTGCTGGTCACTGTAGGCACCACCAAATTCGATGAACTCATCAAGTGCGTAGCCTATCTTGGCTATTAGGCGGTCCCTTCTCACATCCGTGATAGCTTGCACCATCTGCCGGCAAACGCACTGCGGTGTTTCATGGTTTGCGCACGTCGCAACGTGACGTGCCGTTTCTCATGCTCGCTGTGCAGAGCAGTGGACAGCAGAGAGTTTGTTGAGCAAGTGAAAGAAAAGGGCTACTCGCGACTGGTGGTGCAGAAGGGGAACGGAAGCTATACGCCCACTCTGCTTGGAGCTGCTGACAAAACCCTAGGCGTTGACATTGAGTAGGTGCCGTGCATGCTGGGTAGGGCATGGTGCAACAGTATAAAGCTGCTTGACCTGCTGTTTGACATGCAGTGACGGCATGGCATGGACGGCTGTGGCATGTAGTGATGCTGGCAGCCTAGATTAGGAATGGAATTGACACACGTGTCAACGGGAGATGGCAGACCACTTGCCTGCACAATGCTATCAATTCACGGTTGTCAACTGACGCAACGGCGCAGAAGGCACTGCATGCACCACAGACAGATGCACATTTCTGCCATGCCAGGTCTGCAGATTGGAAAGGTCTAGCATTTTTCCCAGCTGTGCCAGTGTGCGCATATGATCGTCTTTGGCCAGCCCACCTGACTCATGCACCCATCGTGATTGCGATCCCCTGCCTCAACGCCGCTGGTGGCTTGGGACTGACATTACCTGCCCGGTGGGCAACCCGTGGTCGCAGATGCTTTGACTACAAGCCCAACTTGGCAGAAGTCATCGCATCAGCCGACCTGGTCATCAGCCATGCAGGTCGGGTATAAATACAGAGTGCTGCATTACAAACCTGTGATTTGCAGCTATTTGCTGTGAGGGGCCACAAAGCTTGGCAACAATCGTTTTAGAATGCTGCATTGTGACGTTCAGAGCTCTAGCCTGTGACAGGATCAACCGCAACCCACATTGTTTTTTGTACGCACCATTAACATTCAAAGCAACGGGCAACAGCTTGGTCGACATAATTGCGTCTTTCCGTGGCACAGGTTCTGGCAGCATCTTTGAGGGCCTGAGTGTTAACAAGCCCATGATTGTGGTGCCCAACGAGCGGTTGATGGCCAACCACCAGGTGGAGCTGGCAGAGCAGCTGGAGCGCATGCAACACCTGGTGGGTGACTGGTCTGCTTTGGATGCTGCTGTGCAGCGGCCACGTTGCACAATGCAAGGAAGCAGGCAGGAACGAGTAAACCACCCAACAAAAAACCAATGTTCAAAGAACGCTCTGTTGCCGTTCAGGTGTATGCCACACCCGCTACATTGGCCTTGGTGCTCAAGAGTCTTGATGTGGACAAGCTGGTGCCCTACACCAAGGGGAGTGCAGCCAGATTGGCACAACACATCACACAGCAGCTACTGGGCACAGCATAGAGCTTGCAGCACGAACGTCACTTACTGGCCTGCAGACAGGCCTGCTGCATACGCAGCCGCGCTTGACGTTGCTATAAGGGTCATTTCAGCTGCTACTCTGTTACTGTCAAACAGATTTGTGTGCTCTTAATGGGTCGCACGCAGCCTGGCAGTTGGTACTTGCTTGCCTACACGAGCACCAAGCAGGTTGGCCAGCAGGTCATACGAGCACGCAGACAAGGGAAGCTGACCGGTCGTTTTCACGTACATGCGTGTACTCGTTTTGCTTGTGAAGTGCCTGGACATGGTGATCATGCTGCGGTCGATCAGAGACACCAGCCTGTTGTGCTGCTTGTTGCCTCGGGCATCTGACAGCCAGTGGCACATACAGACGTTCTGCTTATGACACGATCGACCAGAGGGGACAGCTGTAGAAGGACGGGAGTATCTTGGGCGGGTCGACACAGGAGGAGGGTTGACACATTCATCAACCTAACCTGTGGGTTGACACATTCAATAACCACCAACCACCAGTTGTTGGAACCTTCAAGATTTAGACCATTTTGGCCCGTCTGAGTTGGTTCTGTAACTAGTGGTGATCAGCAGACGGACCACGCCTCACCCGACTGGAACCTAGTAAAGCTCTGAGGCATGTGTCCAGTTGACGTCAGAGTGGGAGTAACGCTTGAGAGTAACTTTTCTGAACTGACATGACGTGCCAAATTGTTGCAGCCGAGGCAGCCTCTCGTTCGTCCAAGGCTTGTCGCTTGGCTAGGTTAGTTGCACTAAGAAGGGCTTAGAATGTCGAGTTAGGCATCAACGAGGTTCGTATAACGAAATGCATGTATGTCGCGAGGTAATGGTACAATGGGGTGTAGATCTGCAGCAAAAGCAAGGATGTGCCATCAGGTAGCGCTCCCACCCTGTGATTGTACGTGGGTCTGTTGTGACAGGCATGTTGGGTGGACACAGCTTCAGGACAAGGCAGAGTTGGCTTCGACTGCAGGGGTGGAGAAAGGTGTACATGTGCTGCCATCGTGTGGTATCAGAAATGAACTAGGCAAAGGGCAGCCAGAGGAGCATTGTCAATAGTGCTTTGGCGTGCATCCCAGGTTAACCAAAATAACGAGGTCGCACACAGCCTTGCATTACACAAGCACCAAGGAGGTCCACTAATCCAAAGCCACTTTTGGCAGCCACGCATGGACTTCAGCATGTCAATCTTTCGCGGTGCGTCTATGAGTGGTATGCATCCCACTGGCCACTTCATCAAATTCACGATAATCCATAATCTCACTCCTGTGTTGGACACCCTCTGACCTCATCTAACCAGCCCTGGATACAGCGACAGTGCCCATCCCCGATCATCCTATACGACCTGAAGATAATCACACCGCGTTAACCACTTACATCCTCTAGTTGCAGTCTCCAAAGCGCATCCACAGCAATGGTCTCCAGCATGCCTTGCAGGACCTTGAATGAGAAAATCCAATGGATTCTTGCCCTTGTCCGAACATGAACATGAAGTGTCTGAACATGAGAAGATGGATTTGGTCCAGGTAAATCCATCCAAGAGGTGCTGTAAGACACCGGCAGTTTATGTATCATGTCCTTCAAGTGCGATGCACGTCAGAGCAAGCAATCGCCCAGAATTCCGACATTCAACATCTGCCTCTATCACGGCCACAAGGCAAGTCCTGTCAATGGACGACGAGCGTGTTCTGTTGCAATTTGTTTATACAACTGAGAGAAGACACAAACGATCATCTCATCAAAGCGGGAACATCTGAACATCTGCTGACACGGCGAAAAACCACGTGTCATCTGAGGTGCAGCAAAAATCTGGATAGTTGTATGTTTCGGCGCAGTTTCCCACGCTTTTGCCTCGCTGGCAAAGCAAGATTTGCTCGAGTGCAAAGTCCTTCTTACAGTAGTGTACATAGTACGTGCGGGTACACGTAAACGTACCTACCTTTCCATGCTGGCGGCGAGAACAGTGCGGCCGCCTTCAAAAAGCCGAGATGCACGCGCCTGCAGCATATGCTTGGCTTTTGGCATTTGCTCAAGTCTGTAATTAAAAATACTGCAGCAGACGCACACCCAGGCCTGCGTAGATACGGCCGGCAGGCTCTGACATAGGACGGGCGCCTCTACAGCGCAGCGGCGCATGGTGAGTCCTGGATATGCGCTATCTAAACATTGCCACTGGCCATGCAGCCGCCAGTACAAGTGCACGCGCCAACGCGTGGCATATCCCGCAGGACGCCCCCTCAGCTTCCTGCAGGTCATCAGAAAGCCCTACCATCTCACTGGCCAGCAGCAGCGTTGGCTATAGAGCGCACACTGTTGAGCATTCCTGTGTTCAATGCTGCGCCCAACTCTGTAGCAGCCAGTCCTCACAGCAGCAACCAGGCCATGCACAAACCTGCACATCGGTTGCAGGCTGTTCCATGGCTGCCTGTTGTGCGCCTTGTTTGCTTGCACGCAGCGCTTCTGATATATATCTATATATGATAGAGCATACGTGGCTAGACAGCACAGTTGTCCAACTCAGCAACGGAGCCCATGCGGAGTCCAGTCCGCGCAGAGACAGTTGTGGCGGTGTTATGGCAGGCGCAAGCCAGCCAATGCAGTCCACCAGAAATGCACAAGCCACAGGCCTCACAAGCAGTGATCGACAATTCAGCCTGTCAGCTGGTGTGCCAGCCACAGTTCCCAATCCTGCCCAGACAGCTGCCTTTGCCACTCCCTCGTCCATATCACAGCCATGCAGCCACGAAAGCACCCCTGGTTCTATGGACCCTGAGCCACAAGAATCATTGAGCAGTCTAATGGCCAGCATGCTTGTCCAGCCGGGTCCAGCCTTTCCTTTCATCATGATGGCAGGCCACCAGTCAGGCAGCAACGTCCTGGGAACCAGCCCCATAGCTTCAGCAGCCATGTTCACCTCAGCAGCCGTTTCTATGTACTCACGTGACTCGCAGGGCTCTGCTGACTGTGGGCAGTTCAGCATGTATGGTAGAAACCATGCCCCTGCCGGTCCCGTGCAACCGGCCATGCGTGCACCACAGGGAGGATCATACGATCCTGCCCAACGCTCTACCGATGCACAAGGCATGGGCTGGCCAGCGGCTGGGGGAAGCGGCCACTTGCAACGGAATCGCCTCAATGCTGCAAGGGGCATGTCAGGCGACGAATTGCATCAGGGGCAAGCTAGCCGTGGTGCCAACGGCCAGCCTACCGCAGACCTTCAGGGCGAACCCATTGTCACTGCTGGTTGCAGGTCCAGCGATTTGGTCCGCGGCCAACATGATAATGGTTTTGCTGCAGGCCTGAGTGGGCTCATGCGGGGCCGGCAGCTGGGGTCTGGAGCAGGGCTTGTGCGTGGCCAGCACCCAGGCAATGCCACACCCAACCAGCAGCAGCCAGTCAGCCTGTTTGAGGAGGAGGCACTAGCCACGCAAGCCTCTGCTCTGGCACATGCCTCACGCGCTAACAAGGGTACGCACTGGCGAGCAGGCTATGACAGGGGTTGTCTTAATGAATGGGTGAGTGGATCCGGCTCTGTGACGGGGTGGGATGGCAATGGCAGTGCGGCGCAGGCAGCAGCCCACCAGGCAGCAGCAGCTATGCTTCACAGAGATGCAGAAACCGCTCGCCAGCAGGCAGAAGCAGCCCAGCAGCGTTCAGCACCTTTTCTGCTAGACAGCGGGGCGACACCAGCTGACCGGGCACCCCTGCAGCGGCCAGCGACGTTTCTACTTGATACGTTAAATCAGCAGGGCCAGTCTGGGGCTCTCTCCGCACACCAGGAGGTGGAAGCTTTGCTCCTAGGGCACAACGGATCAGCCAGGCAGCAAGCAGCAGCTGCACAGCAGGAAGCGGCGGTACGATTGCTAGGCAGCAACGGCAAGGGCGTGTGGCGGCCGCATGTAACACACGTCGGGCTGGAGGGCGGGCCAGCCTCACCAACCCATCAGGCCCCCTCCCTTGCTGATTTCATGCACCTCGGCCTCGACTCGACCAGCCAGCGAGGCAGCAGCCTGAGGCTCGGAGGCAGCAGCATGTGCTTTGGCAGGCAGTCGACCAGTGACAGCCTGTGTTTAGGTCTGTTGAACAGCGGAATGACGGCCGCACCGCTTTCGGATGGGAAAAGCAGCCAGATGCTGCAGGAAGGAGAGCAGCATGTGCTGTCTACAGGCAGTGGTAGCTGGGTGGCAGGTGCACCCAACAGTCAGGTATCAGAGGGGCGAGGAGCGCGTGTCCCGCATCACCGGCCCTCGGCACTGCATCCCGGGACGCCAACTCAGACGGGATCGCTCTCCGCCCGGAGTGGAGATGCGCAGGGTAGTGCCTGTCAAGGGCCTAGCCATCAGCAGCAGCAGCAGCAGCAGCAGCAGCAGGTGGCCGGCGAGCTGCTGAGCCTGGGACAGCAGCAGCAGCTGCTCCAGCATCAGCAGGCACTGAGCCGGCCAGGCAGCGGCAGGCCAAACGGATGGCAGTCCTATATGAGAGGCCAGGTGGGCAGCAACACATGGTGTCCTGAGCTGCCATGAGTCGGTTTGCCATGAGCTGCAGGTTACAAAGAATTACATACTTGTCTTGATGTGCAGCTACCTTCCGCTTTTGTAATTAGCTCCAGTTGACTGCTAAGCCGTGGCACCACATGCCAGTCAGACACACACACACACACACACACACACACACACACACACAGAGTTGACCACAAATCAAACAATTTTGTTGTGCTGGATGCGTGCAGGCGTGGCCTTCCTCCAACGATTGGCCTCCTGGTCAAGGCCCATACAGGGCAGGAGGAACAAGCACAGTTGGGAATAGTCACGACATGGGGCAAGGAGAAGCGAGCATGCACGATGCCAGGAGGCAGACAGCCAGGTGGGCAGCCGTAGCCCTTGCATCCTCCCAGACGCACCCCACCCTGCCTCACCCACTCCTCGCCACTGGGACAGCTGCTGGGGTACGGCATGGCCTGAGCCTAGATAGTGTCGCGGCGGTGGTGGGGGCGCAGGCGGCCGGTGCTGAGGCCGGCAGTAGGGCGGGTGGGCCGGGGGTGGCCAGGGGTGGTGTGGAGCCGCTGATTGCAGCAGGGCTGCGGGCCGTGAGCCAGGGCAGGCTGGTGGGCGGCTCCGTGGATGCGGGACCTGGACTACTGCCCACCATGGTGAGGAAAAACGGCCATACGTTTATAGCATGCAAGCATGTACAACGGCAATTCATAAAAAGGTGGTAATTGTTGTGCCGGTTGGGCTTTTGAAGGCCGTCTCGCAGCTGCTAGCCAGCAACTTGCAGTATGAGCAATGCTGGATTCGCTTCCATGGTTATGTCCATGTGACGCTCGTCTCATGTGTTGCACGCGCCATGTGATGCACGACCCATGTGATGCGCGCGCCATGTGATACACGTTCATGTGATGCGCGTGCCATGTGATGCACGACCCATGTGATGCAAGAGCCATGTGACGCCCTTGCATCTACGGTCAACCACTTCCACGTGCCACACTCACCTATCCACGTGACCACTTATGTGATGCACGTGCTGTGCAGGCCCTCTCCAGCGTGTCCAAGGTCTCCGGCTGCACCCGGTGGCTCCAGGAGTACCTGGAAGTGCTGGGGCGGGAGGGCGACGACAAGCACGTGTTCGTGGCCTCCCGGCGCCTGCCCCTGCCGGCGGTGGGCCTGCTGGCCTCCTTTGTCACCTATGCACCGGGCATCAGAGCCATCACACTGGCGCATGCTGGTCTAGACGACCAGGGTGGGTCAGGGCTGGGCACAGCAGGGGTTGGGTTGATGGCGGACACGGAGGTTTGATGAGGCACCTGCTTCTGATCTCAGTGGGGGGTTGAAATCAGTTTTCTCGCTGGACCTGGAATAGTGATGCTTTGAATTGGTGTACGATGCTCGTCACGCACGCCATTGCCTGGAGTATGCAATTTGTTCCGAACAAGGTAGCCCTTTACATGGGCCCATGGGCCAGCTGAGTGGCCGCTGACGTTTGCTTGTTTGCCTGCCTTACTGTACTGCCTCACTGTACTGCATAACTGTACTGCCTCACTGTACTGCATCATTGTACTGCCCAGGTGCGTTTGAGTTGGCCTTGGGTCTGCGCCAGTCGTTCGGCGACCTGTGGGTGCTTGATCTGCGCTACAACTGCATCGCCGACAAGGGGGCGGTGGCGCTGTCGAGTGCCCTGCCCCACTGCCCGGCGCTCAGGGAGATGGTGCTCAGCCACAACCTCATAGGTGAGTGAATGCAAGTGCCTGCAATTTCGTCGCTCATAGCTGAGCGAAGGGAGGTGTGTGCGCTGCCTACTAGGTACAACTGGATTTTTCAAACATAACTATTACAAACTCGATAGAACTAATCGAGGCACTCAGGACATATGGCCGCCTGTACCTACTCGACATGCCGACATGGGAAACGTGTCCGTGCTTTCTACGGAACATGTCGGTGGTTTGTGTTGGGGCTGTCCGCTTGTGATGCCGCATGATCAGGCACGTTGTGTGAGATAGCAACATGGCGGTCCATGCGCCTAACCATTGCCGCAGTTAGAGTGTGGACTCATGCATGGTGCCAGGGAAATGCCGTGTAGACACATTGTGCCAAGCCATTGCTGCATCTACAATATTATGCCCAAACACGTGTGCTGCAGGTGCGTGTTTGTGTTTGTGTTTGTGCATGCAGGCGACGATGGTGTGCTGGCCCTGGCTGACAGCCTGACCTCGGCCGGCATGCCGCTGCGTGTGCGGGTGAATCACAATCCCGCGGGCGCTGAGGCGGTCAAAGACTTGGTGGCCGCGTACAAGCAGTGCAGACAGCGCAGGTGAGGCTGTGATGGAAAGGTGCGTGGACAGAGCCAGCACTAGTCAATTCCCAAGAAGCAGAGGCGGGTGAGTTAGCATCAGTTCTTTTCCACACAGCAGAGAAGCAATGCAGCAACATCTACGTCTCTGTTCCTCTGTTTAGCGGGCAACTGTGTCCATCAGTTGTCGTTGTGATGACGTCTGGTGTGTGCTTTGCCTGCATGCAGGGCACGCTCCCGCAAGTCTATGCTGCTCCAGCTTGAGCAGTTGAAGCGCGGCGGGGACTGCGCAGGCACCCTAGACTCCTCGCCACCGCAGGATATCTTTGACAACGTGCTTGCCACGTCGGATGAAAACCTGCAACTGCTCCAACTGAGCCTAACTACCGCCAACATGACACACGGCCATCATGACTCGCTCCATCACCAGCCCTCCTTGCACCAACATCAGCAGCAGCAGCAGCGTGTGAAGTCGGTGCAGCCAGGCTGGCCAGGGGCGCCAGGCGTGGGTCCAAGCTGTGCAGAAAACGGGCGTAGTGACGCATCAAGGGCAGTGACTATGGGCCAGACACGCATCTCTAGCACAAACGGTTTAGCCCAAGGTTGCCAGGGGAGGGCAAGCACTGGCGGGATTAACCTAGTTGGGTACGATAGCAGTGTCTCGCCTGCCAAGAATGGATCCGCAGCCAGGGGCGTGCGGGGCGGATTTCCGAACCCGATGCTGAACATGCAGCTCAAGACGCTGTCCATGCCATCACAGACCCTGGCACGGCGTGGCCTAGCGCAACTGGACGACTTAGAACAAGTGTGCGCCCTAGTGAGTGTGTTTATGAATCTGTATATGTTGTTGCATCTGCATCGTTCCACAAGTGAAACAGAAGATGGCGTAAGCATCAACTACGCATGTGAGCGATGCAACAGAAGGTGTGCCATTTCGACATCTGGCGTACAAGTGCAGGCACAGGGCTCATCAACAGTCCCTCTTCTGATAGTATTGAGGCAGGTGTACGTTGTCAAGTTGCTCGTTCATATTGCCACTTGGCAATTGGCCAAGCTTATCAAGTTATCAGTTATTCAACACCACTTGTCTTTGCTGAATGCACCAGCAGTGTGCACACGTCTCAACATGCATCACACAAATGAATGCGCGCGTGCAGGTGCGGGTGCTGTTCGCACCGACACTGCCCGAGGAACACGCCATCGCCCAGGACGTGGGTGCAGCGCTGATGTCCCTCCCCTCAGCACCCCTTTCCGCCTTCCCCCGTGCCACACCACCAACAGCTGCCAATGCAACCACCACCATCACCACCATCGGTACTGCACTTGAAGACAGCTCTGTTGTGCTTCGTGGTGGGAACTCGCCCGGTGCTGCCAATGATGAGCTTACGGGGGTTCACAGCGGCGGCGGGGGGTCTTTGCCGCGTCACAAGAGCGCAACACAGCCCTCCATTCCGTGGCTGGGCTCCCCTCCTGGCTCGTGTGTGGCACGGTCGGTTTCAGGGGGCAGTTTTGACGCGCCTGGCGGCAGCATGGCGGATCTTGACGCATTGGCGAAGGCGCTCGTGGCTCGCTCGCATGATGCCTTGGTGACGATGAGCATCGGCGGCGGCAACACTGGAGAATGCTTGCAGAACCTGCGCCACCGGTACATCACAGTACAGGTCAGTCGGTTGAGTGTGATGTCGGTTTGTTGCGCAGTTGATAGTTAAGTTGGTTGACAGTTGGTTGGGTCCCACGTGACTCACAGTTGGAAGCATAAGTTCGTGGGTGTCAGGAACGGGCAAATGGAGGCATTTCTTCTTGCAGTGCATGCTGTGAGCAAGTGGTTGTCGCAGTTGTAGTGAAGAATGCAGGGGATTGTGGTTGTTTTCTAACTGCTTACTGGTTGTTCGCTGCAGGTGCCGTTGCCGCAATACGGGCCAGACACGCCCCTGAACACGTCCTTTGACTGCCCTCCCTCCCCCATGTCCCACCATGCCACTGACCTGCACTCAGACCTAGTCTCCCTCTCAGGCTTCAGTGTAGGCAGGGTGGAGGACTTAGCTGGCATGAGCAGGCCCATGACACGCAACGCATCGCTGTGCAGCATGCACAGTGTACCATACAGTGCTGCAGCAATGGCTGCACCGAATGTGATGGTCCAGGCAGCGCTGTCAGCAGTTGCCTTGGATAGCCCAGGCAGTGAGTTTGGAGGAAACGCTGCAGGACAAGGGGGTGTCCAAGATTCAGGGGTGGTTGCGGCAGTTAGCACGGTTGTCATGGATGCCCTGGGTTCGATGGATGGATCACAGCATGGGGGCGACGGGGCGGTTGCGGCTCTCTTCACCCCACGGGGCGCGGTGGCCGCCCGCCCAGCATCCGTGCGGGGGCTGTCCCGTGGGGTGAACAGCGGGCGTGGGCTGGTCACCACCCGTAGCACACTCAGCGGCAGCCTGCGAACAGGCTCGCCCAGGCTGCAGAGCAGTATGAACGGGACGCAGCACGCAGGGGCGGTGGCGGAAGACCCAGCGGCCGAGGCGCAGGCGGGGACGTCACCCCAAGCGGCAGTGTGCGTGGTCCCCCGCGCCCAGGCCCCGCAGCAGGCGGGCATGCCCGCGCCCCGGGCGCCCCATGTGGCACGCATCCTGGTTGACCCGGGGTTCAAGGAGCAGTTTGAGATTGGCAAGCATTCCACGGAACGCTACGACACCATCCTGGCGGCTCTGCCCCGCGTGTACGTGGGACAGGAGGAGCGACTGCCACTGGTAAGCTGCGGACATGATCACACTTGTCATGTTGGTCGAACTCGGTTCGTTAAGAGTGGGGTGTGCTTCCAGTGTTGTTGGCATTGGCTCACGCAATGGCAACGACTGACGATTGAAGCATGCAGCATGTTCCTGAGGTGGCCAGGTGCTGAGATTCTGTTGCAAACAGAGAGTTTGATACCACTTCCTGCGGTCCAGGGCGACTGGGAGCTATCTCTGCATTGTTGCCTGCGCCATACCATACACACCATGCACACCATACACTGCTTCTGTGCACACCAACACGCGCGCCTGCCTTCCTCCTGCCTTGCCCCGCAGCTTGTGGAGTTGCTTTGCGAGGAGATGGGCAGCGCATTCAAGGAGCGGGGCCTGCCCCTGCCACCATGGCGCAAGGCATCCTCTCTCATGTCAAAATGGAAGCAGCGCACAAGCGCTGCACCATTATGATGCTAGTACAACTCAAGCTGATGTTACGACGGTATTGGAGCGCCCAGCGTGGTCCATGGCTCACGAAGATGACATGTCAGAGGGGTGGGCATACGCAAGAGTCAAGTAGGGGCCAGACGCCACATGGGTGACACGACAGCTTATAGCAATGAGAGGGAAGGCAAGCCAGGACCAGAAATCTTCTGTGGCCAGGCTTGGCTGTACTTGTCCGATTGGTCCTATGCAGCGGGACTCCACCATCAAACATCTTCTCTGGCAGAGCAGTCATTTTGCTTGAAGTAGAGCTTCTAAATCTTGGGCCAAACTCAGTTTTGATTATGGGCACGGGACACTATCGGATTTGCCAGACTGCGAACACAACCAGAGATGCATTGTTGCAACAAGCAACAACATCGGAAACAGAAAAATTTGCTTGGGAAAATACTTCCAAAAGGTGGGACGTGTGGGACATGTCCCAAAAAGAAATTGGAGACATGTCGATAGGCATGCGCAATCGCTTAAGTACCTATGTTACACACGCCTATGTGGCTCTGAGCCCTGACAGCATTCAAAGCACAAACGGTTGAAGAGTTTTCCTGGGTTGCATACTCAATTGCTCTTAACTATTCCAATGCAGCAATGCTCTTAGTTTGTGGCATTGCTTCATTCTGAACATGACACAGACGTTCAGATAATGCTCACACGTTTTTTGTATTTACAACGCGTGCGTTTCGTTAGTGGTTTTGTTCCTTCCTCTGTGGGTTTCTCAATCTGATGCTAATCAGATGTGGTTGGCAACTGTAGGAGAAGCATTGAATCACCGACGAGCTGTTAACACATTATCAAGGATGAAAAGCCTGTAGTTTGCATGTGTATTGGGCTAAGGCAACTTTGGCTGATGCAAAGCAAAACACCATTTCTTCGCAACATGTGTGGTTTTCATGTTCTACCATACCATTTTGCCTGGTTGGTACTAACTTATGTTAGGTTTGCATTCTTAGCAAACCTAACCTATGTTAGGTTTCCATATCTTAGCTAGGTTGGTAGACGTGTGGTGTGTTGCCAGTACTGGGACAGTGTTTTTCGACAATTCTGTGGGTAGTGCGGTATGTCACTGAGACGTGTTGAAATCAGAATGGCACCACCTGCGGCATCCACCAGCGCCTTGGGGAGGAAGCGGGTCACCATGGGCAATGAGGCAGTTCCCATGAGGCTGCCATTCCCATGAGGCAGTTCCTAGTACGGGAACTTACAACACCGTGGTTCCAGTGTTACTCCCAGGAATTGTGCCAAAACTGGCAAACTTTTTTTTTCGCTAGTGTGCATGCAGCATAGCTGGCAACGAAGCTCGATAATGGTAGAATGGCAGAAGCTGCACATAAAGGTCGCATGGTCTGTTTCTTTGCCACGGCTCTGCTGTGTGTTTTTGACGGTTCCTTATAACAATTCAGCCAACTGGCTTGGAACGGCCGACAGCTCCGCCTGACAGCCTTAGGTTCAATTGTGGATCAAACGGAGTACAGAGTTAGGCTGTTTGCACAGTTAGGCTGTTTGCACGGCTGTGCCAGCTTGGCGCACATTGTATATAACAGGGCAGCGGATATCCTGCTGTTGCATGTCGCTGTAATCTGCCGGTTATAGCCAACTGTGTCTTCACAGCTCCTCACAAAGCGTGATTGAAAGGGACGTTGAGGTCCGGCAGCTTACATGATGAATAGCATATCTCGTACAAGTGAAGTGGGACAAGTGAAGTGAAGTCATACAAGTCGGGACAAGTGAAGTGAAGTCGTACAAGTCGGGACAAGTGAAGTGAAGTCGTACAAGTGAAGTGAAGTCGTACAAGT
>QAXH01005766.1:441-13500 GCA_004335635.1 Chloromonas sp. AAM2
ACTCTCTGGCGGCATCTCCGGTTTTTCCTTTGACTACAAGCAGCTTTTCAGTACCGATGTAGAGCTGGAAGTGTATATCAATGATGAACTTATAACAACAGTGAATTCCAGTAATGAAACGGGAGTACTCAAAAACTCCGGAGAAATTGAAGTTTCTGTGGAAGGTGCTTTCAGCATCCGATTTCAGCAATCCTCCGGTGGTGGACAAGTGGCCATTGATAACTTTAGCTGGAATGCCGCAGCAGATAATAACCCTGGCACCGTCGATCTTCTTTTTCCAGCCAATAATGATTGGGTTGGCATTGATAATCCATATTTTGAATGGACTTCATCTGAGGAACCGGATAGATACACCTTTAATCTATCCGAAAGTGAGTCTTTTGAAGATCTGGTTTTTGATTCTACCTTAACCGCCCCGGACACGTCATTTACCCTGCCTATAACTCTGGAAGCGGGTACTCAATACTACTGGCGCGTTCAAGCTGAAAATTCCAGCGGTACTTCTGAATGGTCTGAAGTGTATTCTTTTGTTGGTAACGGAGGACTATCTGTTGAAGAAAATAGCTTACCCAATACTATAAGACTTCGCCAAAATTATCCAAATCCTTTTAACCCAACTACCAACATCAGTTTTGGTATTCCAGAAGCATCTAATGTTCGTCTGGTGGTTTTCAATAGGCTGGGGCAGCAGGTTGCGACTCTGGTTGAAGAACAAATGTCAGCCGGTTGGCATAGGGTAACTTTTGATGCTGAAAACTTATCAAGCGGGTTGTACCTTTATCGGCTTTCAACCGACCACTTTCATGCATCCAAGCAGATGATCTTGATTAAATAATACGATAGATAAGTTTGGATTTAGGCTTTCTAAAATACACATTGTAACATCTATGCTGAACTTAAAGATATAAGCTTCTCCATTTCTTGGTTTTAATCCTAGTTCTCGTAACATGCCTTTGAAGCTTAGCAAAACAGTCGAAAAGTGATTATATGGGAAAATGCTTAGCGTCTGAATCATCTAGATATTTAAGTCTTTAACAGTACTAAAAGTGGTCAATATATTTTTCCAATAAATTCCTATCTTCAAGCCCTTTAAAAATCAATATAAAGTAGATAGAGCAAATGAAAATAGCTGTTGCTGGAACTGGATATGTTGGACTTTCTTTGTCAGTGCTTTTGGCACAAAATCATGAAGTTGTAGCCCTCGATATTGTAGAGGAGAAAGTTGACCTGATCAATGCAAAAAAATCACCCATCACAGATGCTGAAATAGAAAAGTTCTTACAGGAAAAAAATCTGAATCTTACGGCAACGCTGGATAAAGAAAAAGCCTATAAAAATGCAGATTTTGTCATCATAGCTACTCCTACTAACTATGACCCGGATACTAATAAATTTGATACCCGATCGGTTGAATATGTTATAAATGATGTTTTAGAGATAAACCCTGATGCGGTGATGGTTATCAAATCAACTATTCCGGTTGGGTATGTAGTTGAAGCAAAGAAAAGATTTAATACAGAGAATTTAATTTTTTCACCAGAGTTTTTACGAGAGGGACAGGCATTGTATGATAATCTGTATCCGTCTCGTGTGGTTGTGGGTGAGCGATCTGAAAGGGGTGAGACCTTTGCCGGACTGTTGGTTGAAGGTGCTGAAAAACCCGCTGATGACATTCAGGTTCTATATACCGATAGTACTGAGGCCGAAGCTATTAAACTCTTTTCCAATACCTATTTGGCCATGCGTGTAGCTTATTTTAACGAACTGGATTCTTACTGTGAGACCCATGGCCTAAGTCCACGACAAGTGATAGAGGGAGTTGCATTGGATCCTCGTATTGGAGATCACTACAACAACCCGTCATTTGGATACGGAGGATACTGTCTTCCTAAAGACACTAAACAGTTATTGGCAAACTTTGAAGACGTACCAAATAATCTCATTAAAGCTATTGTAGATGCCAATACTACACGCAAGGACTTTGTAGCCCGACAAATTTGGAAGAATGATCCTAAAGTAGTTGGCATATATCGGCTTGTGATGAAACAAGGTTCTGATAATTTCCGACAAAGTGCAATACAGGGAATAATGAAGCGTATTAAAGCTAAGGGAATTGATGTGATTGTATATGAGCCTTATTTAGATCAGGACGAATTCTACCACTCTGAAGTGGTGCGTGACCTTGACGAATTTAAGAGAAGATCGGAAGTGATCGTTGCAAACAGAATGGTTGAGGAAATATCCGATGTAAAGGATAAAGTTTATACAAGAGATCTTTTCGGCAATAATTGAATGGGAATAGAGAATAACAGCCATCATGGCCGACCTGATCTGCTTTTTTAAAAAGTGGTGAAGTTGCCCTGAGGCTGTATATTTCGCTACTCTGGCAAATTAACTAACTGTCTTTTTTCATGAACTCCATTAAATTTTCGGTGATCGGTTTTGGGCGTATCGGTAAACGACACGCAAAAATCATTCAAGAGTATGAACATTCGTCACTGATATCAGTTACAGACGTTGATGATGAAGAATTTAACGATATTTCTGAACTCGAAATAGAAACTCTTACCTATGGATCTATTGACGAGTTTCTAAAACATGATGCGGGTAATAGTGACGTCGTTAATATCTGCACTCCAAATGGTTTTCATACGGATTATGCCGTATTATTGCTGAATGCAGGATATCATGTAGTTATTGAAAAACCCATGGGACTCACCAAAGAGGGTTGTTTAGATGTAATTGGAGCCCAAGAAGCTTCTGGAAAACGGGTTTTTGTTGTGAAGCAAAACAGGTATAGCCCGCCTTCTGTGTGGATGAAAAATATCATCGATGATAAGCGTATTGGGCAGGTATTAATGGTACAGGTAAATTGCTACTGGAACCGGGATGACCGATACTACGGCAATACTCAATGGAAAGGAACCAAAGATTTAGATGGAGGAGCATTATACACGCAATTCAGTCATTTTGTAGACCTGATGTTTTGGGTTTTTGGCGATATCAAACATCCCGAAGCAGTAGTTAAAAATTTTACCCACCCTAAGCTTAAAGATTTTGACGATTCCGGGTTTGCCCAATTTGAATTTGTCAACGGGGGAATAGGAAGCATCAATTATTCAACCTCTTGTTGGGATAAAAATATGGAAAGCTCAATCACTGTTATTGGATCAAAGGGTAGTTTTAAAGTAGGAGGACAGTATATGAATGAAGTTGAATACTGTCATATCGAGGATTATGAAATGCCCAAGTTAGAAAAGACGAATCCGCCCAATGATTATGGACCGTTCAAAGGCAGTGCAGCAAATCATCATTATGTAATCGAGAACGTGGTTGAAACTTTAAATGGGAAAAGTGAAGCCACAGCCAATGCGTTTGAGGGAATGAAAGTGGTGAACATTATAGAACAAATTTATTCAGCGGCATCAAAAAAATAAGATATCTAAACCCCTCTGATTTAGTTAGATAAGCTGAAAATGATTCAATCAGGTAGTTCGAATAATGATTTAATTTGAAAAAGATATCTGAACTTGGCCAAAATCCTTTAATTTGTAGAGGTGTTAACGGACACTTTATGTTAACCTAAACGCGAAGAAGTTATATAAAAAATCTATGCCGATACCCTTACTTGATCTAAACCGACAGTACGAAACTATTAAACCTGAGATTGAAGAGGCCATAGATCAGGTTTTAGAAAGTCAGTACTTCATAATGGGGGATGAAGTAAAACAGTTTGAAGAACAGGTTGGCAGCTACTGCGAATCAAATTTTGCCTACGGATGCGCTTCGGGTTCAGATGCACTATTATTGGCCCTTATGGCTATTGATTTACAACCCGGGGATTATGTGATCACGTCTCCTTTTACATTTTTTGCCACTGCCGGCGCCATATCCAGAATCGGTGGAATTCCTATTTTTTTGGATATTGAAAAAGATTCTTTCAATCTCGATCCAAGACAATTAGAACAATTTTTGGAGGGTGAGCACCCTGTATATAAAAAACTAAACCCTGATACAGATCGCATAAAAGCAATTATTCCTGTTCACCTTTATGGTCAAATGGCGGATATGGATCCAATTCAAAAGATTGCCAAAGAACATGGGTTGACGGTGATCGAGGATGCAGCACAAGCAATTGGCGCAGAATACAAAGGCTGTAAAGCCGGGAATTTAGGTGATTTCGGGTGTTTTAGCTTTTTCCCAAGTAAAAACCTCGGGGCCTTTGGAGACGCAGGCCTGATAACTGTCAAGGATGAAAAAGAAGCTCACAAAACGGATATCCTTCGTTTACATGGCGCAAATCCAAAATATCATCATAGCCTCGTGGGAATTAATAGCCGACTTGATACCATTCAGGCCGCAGTGCTCTCAGTAAAGTTAAAGTATCTGGATGAATGGTCAGATAAACGTCGGCAAATTGCACAAACATATAACAGGTATTTTAATCAGGCCGGTATTGTTACTGTGCTTGATGGTTGTTCCAACTCCTGCGCTGCAATGGGCGGTCAGGGTTGTACCTTAGACCCCGGGTGCATCGTCACACCAAAGGAAACGACTGGCAATCCTGATGATAATGGGAGGCATATTTACCATCAGTATACGATCAGAACAAGGAACAGAACATCATTGATGGAGGCTTTAAAAGAAAAAGAAATTGGCCACTCGATCTATTATCCGGTACCCTTACATGAGCAAGAATGTTTTGCTTACCTGGGATATCAACCCGAAGATTGTCCGGTATCACATTGTGCAAGCCAACAGGCGCTTTCTCTGCCTATATTTCCAGAATTAACCCACAGCGAAATAGAACAAATTGTAGATACCATTGTTCAGGCAGTGAAAAGCCGCTAAACATAAATATCTGGAAATACGAGCACCCAACGATGATAATCATACTGCAATAAAGCCGTATAAATTTCTATCTTATTGATCTAAACAATTTTTTATGATCTGGGAAAATTCAACATTTTTGTGGCTTTTGGCGATTCTTCCAATGCTTATTTTGTTAGCATGGTGGAAACGAAAGCAAATTCAGGCTAAAAAGGAAAAATATTTCAGCTCTCAATTATTTGACTCGCTTCGAACCGGGTTTTGGCCACTTGGAAACCGTCTTAGATCCATAGCTACGTTTGCCGGTTTCTTATTCTTGATCATAGCCCTTGCAGGACCCAAGATTGGGACCGAAGTTCGTGAAATTAAAAGACAGGGTATTGATATGCTTGTAGCCCTTGACCTTTCGGCAAGTATGAAGGCTGAAGATGTTCGCCCAAGTAGACTCGAAAAAGCTAAATTTGAGATCAATCGGCTTATTGAACGCCTTCAGGGTGATAGAGTGGGGCTGATCGTTTTCACAGGTGAGGCTTATCTTCAGAGCCCTATGACACTTGATTATTCCGCCCTTCGGTTATTTCTTGAAATTGCTGATACCGATCAAATGCCAAGTTCGGCCACTGATTTTAATGCCGCAATGACTACAGCTCTGGATGCTTTTGCAGCCCTGGAAGAAAATGAAACGGATGCCACAAAGGTGCTCCTGATTATGTCGGATGGCGAAGACCACGGGCAATCGTACGGAGAAGCACTAAAACAATTAGTGAATAATGATATTCAGGTGTACACCATAGGGATTGGAACAACTGAAGGGACAACCATTCCATTGTATGAAGAGAATACTAATCAGCTGATCGGCTATAAACGTGATAATAATGGACGGGTCGTAACGACGAAATTACAAAGCCAAACCCTCCGTGAAATTGCGAGTTCTGGAAACGGCGATTATTATTCAATTCGAAGAGGAAATGAAGGAATTGATTCGTTTTTAGCCCGTATGGATGACCTGGAAAAAGGAGAATTTGCCAGCCAGGAATACGCTGATTATAAAAATCAGTATCAGTGGATGGCAGTGTTGGCTTTATTTTGTCTGGTCATAGCTTCACTCATCCCGTCGTATAAATCTGAAAATTAAGCAATTAAATTCTTGTAAACGTCAATAGGAATCAAAGAAATGTCACAAAAGGAAAAATTAGCGACTCAAATTCGGGAAACCCTAACGGAACAGGGGTTTGAGATTCAGGACCAGGACCTAACACGGCCGTGGGGAGGATTTTTTGTAATTGATGAACAGCAGGCTCAGAAATTTATAGAACAATATTTTACGGATGTAACCATGAGTGATGTCAACATCTCAGGAAAACTCAGCCCTAAAATTTTACTGGTTGAACCGGACAAAAGATTATCCTGGCAATATCACTATCGGCGGGCAGAAATGTGGCAGGTAGTTGAAGGCCCGGTTGGGGTCATCAGGAGTAAGTCGGATAAACAGGGACCGGTACAAGAATATCAGGCGGGAGAACTTATTACCCTGGAGCAGGGCGAACGACATCGTTTAGTTGGCCTTGAAAACTGGGGAATCATTGCAGAAATATGGCAGCATGTTGATGCGGAAAACCCTTCTGATGAAGAAGATATCGTACGGCTTGAAGATGATTTCGGGCGATAAGTAACGGTTGGCTAACGAAACAATAATCGATTTATAAAGTAATTCCCGGTCAATTGAGACGACAGACAGTAGTGGCGAGGGAAATTTAAAATACTACCAATATATGATCAAATTATTCATCACAGATTTAGACGGTTGTATCACCCATCCGTTTAAAACACCAGATTGGGACTATATTTCTGAAATCAGAAGGCTCAATCAACACAGCAAAAACGATAAAACCATACCCTCGCTCACAATCTGTTCAGGCCGTCCATTTCCATATGTGGAGGCAGTTGGGCAGTGGCTCGATGTTGAAGTTCCCGTCGTGTTTGAAAGCGGTGGTGGGATCTATGATATTAAAACCAATGAAATCACCTGGAATCCTCATTTTGACGACGAGGCGCGGGAAGCCGTTTTAGAAATTAAGGACTGGATCGAACATGTTTTGATCAAAAATTATGAAGGGACTTACCCGGAATTTGCGAAATACACAGATGCAGGCCTTGTTAATCCTGATCCAACCAAAGTAAAAAAAATGCATGATGAACTTTTGAATTATGTACCAAGTCGGTTCCCGATGTTTGAAATTCATGCCACAGAGGTCTCTGTGAATGTGATCTTGAAAAAGGCAAATAAGGGCATTGGTATTACGCATTTAAGTGAGGAATTAGGTTTAAAATTAGAGGAGACCGCCTATATTGGGGACAGCAGTGGCGATATTCCTGGACTTAAAATTGTTGGAAAATCCTTCGCTCCTGAAAATGGTGCATCATTTGTAAAGAAAGAGGTGGAACAAGTGGTTGGAGAAGCAACCAAAGGGGTTTTAGAAGCCTACAAGCTATTAATTGATCACAACCGAAAAGAAGGGGAATCATAAGCTTTTCCTAAGTCGAAGTAGAATAAATGATGTATCTCGTTGAAGTGTAAGAGAAGCGGCTTAAAATTTCGGTGTCAGGTACAAGTAATGCATTTTATTTCACTTTCAGGCAATTAATACACCTTTTTACCGTGGTGGGCCAATTACCATTTGCCATGGCAGTCAGAATCTAATATTGCCTATTGAATATTCCACCGGCCTCGTTATCTTCTAATATAAACAAGCACGAGATTCAACATGTCAGAAACGTTAAAAGAAGTTCAGCTACGTACAAAGGGAATTCTGCCAGTTCAAAAACTTAGACTATTAAAAGAACTCGGAATTATACATGCACATAAGAAATACCCAATACAGAATGATCAATTTCAGCCCAATTCTATCGATCTCAGACTTGGGGAAATAGCGTATCGTGTGCGCTGTAGTTTTCTTCCGGAAAATGAAACCGTTCAGGATAAAGTTGAACGTTTGAAAATGTATGAAATACCAATTACCGAGGGGGCAGTGCTTGAAGAGAATTGCGTTTATATCATACCATTACTGGAAAGTCTGGATCTTCCCGCTTCCAATCATACCATCCAAAAAGGCCTGTTCAACGGGAATGAAGATGTGAGCGAAGTAAAACTGGGAAGTATTGAAACTCTTTCAGCAAAAGCAAATCCAAAAAGTTCAACCGGCAGGCTGGATGTTTTTACACGGGTTATAACCGATTATTCGCATCGTTTTGAAGAAATAAATCCAGGGTATAAAGGCGGACTCTATTTAGAAGTAGTACCAAAGTCATTTTCAATCAAGGTAAAAACCGGGCAACGACTAAATCAGCTGAGAGTTCGTCACGGCTTTGAAGTTCTTTCAGATCAGGACCTTCTTCGGGTTCATAGCTCAGATCCTTTGTTATTTAATGAAGATCAAAATCCGGTCTCTATGGAGAAGATCAAGGTTAAGCAAGGTTTATTTATGAGCGTAAACTTAAAAGGTGAGGAAGGTGAAGTGATTGGATATAAAGCCAAAAAGCATAACAATTTCATTGACCTTGAAAAAATTGGGCACTATGCTGTAAGCGAATTTTGGGAACCTATTTATGCGCAGCCCCAAGATCAGCTAATCCTGGAACCGGAAGCGTTCTATATATTTGCATCAAAAGAACGGATACGGGTACCGGCGAACTTGGCTTGCGAGATGATGGCATACGATACAGGGTCCGGAGAATTGAGAACCCATTACGCTGGTTTCTTTGACAGTGGTTTTGGTGGTTCGATAGAAGATAAAGGTGCTCGTGCTGTACTTGAAGTCAGATCTCATGACGTTCCATTTATGATTGAAGATGGCCAAACCATGTTCAGCATGCAGTTTGAACCGAACGCCGAACAACCCGAATTTGTATACGGCGAAGAAATTGATAGTAACTACCAGGGGCAGAGTTTAAAACTCGGTAAACATTTTAAGCAGTAACATGAGTGGATATAAAGTATCTAAATGCATTTGTCACGAACGCGACTTTGAGGAGATCAAAGAATACGCGGGAGGGCATGGTTATGATTCTGTAGAAGAACTTCAGGCCGATAACTATTGTAGCTGCAGCTGCGGTTTATGTATTCCTTATGTTGAATTGATGCTGAAAACCGGCGAAACCGAATTCGAACCCGGGTCATATTACAAGAATATCGAACATTTAACATCGAAAAAGGAACATTGAAGTTGAAATAAGTTACTTTGAGTTAGATTCAGGGGATGTGGAATAACTTATTTTTAAACATTGCTAACAATGAGGATTTTCTGTGTCTTTTGAAGTAAAACAGGATGGCTGATTCATGGATAATATTTTTTACACAGATCCTAAAAACATAGTTGCCGGAAGATTAGAACTCACTGGTCAGGAAGCCCGGCATGCCTCTAAAGTGCTTCGGTTTGAACCGGGTGATGAACTTTATGCTTCAGACGGTAAAGGGAATCTCTATGAAACTACTGTGCTTTCAGCTACAAATAACGCTGTTCTTGCTGAAGTTCAGCATACCCATTTTGAGCCGGAACCAGAGATAAAAAAAGTAATCGCTTTCGGAGCTATAAAGAAAAGGGACCGTCTGGAATTTGCCGTTGAAAAAGCCGTGGAACTTGATGCATGGCAGATCTGTGTATTTGACGCAGATCATTCTGAACGGTCCCGAATCAATGAAAGTCGTTTGCAAGCTATTACTCTAAGCGCTTTTAAACAGAGTAAACGAAGATGGCTTCCCGAACTCGTAATCCACCATTCTTTGGATGAAGTGATAAAGTATTATTCAAATCACCACTTGATTACGGCGCATATCCCAGAACAACCGGTACAGCCTGAAGAATTACATCAAAAAGAAACTTTGCTATTGGTTGGGCCGGAAGGTGGATTTTCAGACCGGGAGATTGATCTTTGTAAAAAGAGAGAATCAGATTTTATATCCCTCGGAAAACATAGGCTGAGAGCTGAAACAGCTGTCACTGCCATGCTTTCCCAATTTTTGTTTAGCTAATAAAAAACCCTGCCGACTGGCAGGGTTTTTAAAATAATTACGTATTAAACTTCTATGCTTTTTCGAGGAAATTTTCTGGCTTCCAGCTTTCCTGTGTATTCGTTTCCGCTTGCTCGGCTACACCTGTGATGTCTAATTCTTCTGCCACTACGTGCGGAATAACTTCACTTGTTTGTGTAATCAGTGCCGCAATTTTTGTCAGGCTGTTTTGGGTAAAATCTGCTAACTCTTCGTTTTCTGCACCCAAAGCCGCAGTGTGAAGCATGGTGTATCCGGTTGCGATCATACTTAATGCCGTATAATCATCCCGTAACATTTTTAGAAATTGCGTCGCTCCGCTGGGTATCAATTGCTCCGGCAATGGCTCCTGTAAAAGCAGCAAAAGATTCTTTAATTGTACTTTTTGCACCATCGTTAAGTAGCCCTTCCATATTATCAAAAGCTTTAATCTGACCAGATAAAGCCAAATCAATATCATGAAGTAGATTACTGGCTTTTGTACGGGTTAATTTGCTGGAAGTTTGCTGAGTTTTTACTGCTTTATGAGTGTGCTTAAGTAGTGTGTAGAGATCTGTTGAATAATTATTTAAAGTCTCTTCTTGCATAATCTTGATGAATTTATTCATTCAAATTCATTTAATACAATGTGAGACAGCACATTATCGTTTCAGGTTATGTCCTAAGGCTTTTAGAAATGGGATATAAGGAACCGAGTTCATAATTTTTAAATCCTGAAAAAAAGTAGTGTCTTCACCTAAGAAGCGAAATAAGTCATCTAAGGTATTATTCTTGTACAAATTTTTAAATATTCGGAGACTGTCTTCAGTAGAATTAGATAGTACGTGTAACAAAAGAAGATCGTAATAACGGTATTTAAATTTGGAGGGTTGGGGCGGAAGAGGTTCAAAACCCTGTATCAAATTTTGAGCGAGTTTTTGTGTATAATTTTGAATTCGGGTAAAGGTATACCCGGTACTTGGTTTAGTTTGCCCTCCAACTGCTCCAAGATTCATTACATTGTTTTCATAGAAAGGAATATGAGGCCAGTCTTGCATGGGTATGACTCCAAATTCTTTTCGCGTCACTTTATAATGCTTTTTATCTAAACCATAAGTGTGGTAAAGGTAATTGCGAATCTTTGCTTTATATTCTTGCTTTGGCAGCATCTCCCCGGAAAATACGGTGAATTCAAATAAGGCTTTATGCCTGGAATAGGGTAAAACGTACATAAAGCCAACACCCGGTGAGAAATCATTATCGAAATCCATGATGGTAAACGTTTCTGGATCAAAAGAAGATTCTTCCACTTGTATTTCCCATCCCAAAAAATGTTGTAGCAAAGGATATTTAATATCACTTTCTTTGAGATCTTTGGGCTTCATTACGCTCTGAAAAATATGATTCGCGAGATAAGAGTCTCCCCCTTTGGTTAACAGAACGGCTTTTTTTTTGTTTGATGAAAAATCAAGAATGTTTTCTTCCAGAAGTTCAAAGTTCTTGTGTTTTCGAAGTTCACGAAGAACATATTCCCTGAAATCACCACTTCGTATACAATAATAGGTAAACTCATGCAGGTAACGGAATGTGCTGTAATCCAGAACGGAAACCCACGTTTTTTTCCACCTCTTGTAAATAATTTCTTTAAAAGGTGGTTCGCTTTTGGTCCAAAAACACCATGTTTTATCATTGTGAGGGGCAAAAGTGGCATCCACTACCAACACTTCACCCTTATACCCACCCCGAGCCAGATACCAGGCAAGGCTCAATCCCGATAGTCCACCGCCTGCTATTATAAGATCATATTTGGCTTCTACCTTCAACGGCATTTCCTCCGGCAGCTATCAAGAAGTGCATATAATATTTTTAACAAATTTTTCATGATGAATGAGTGTGCTACTTAGCATCGCTTGAGGTATTGATTATATTCCATCATAATGAAAAAGCAAAATGATTTTTATGATTGATTTAAGAAGCGATACCATCACCCATCCCACACCGGAAATGCTGGAGACTATGATGAGCGCAAAAGTTGGCGACGATGTATTTGGGGAAGATGAAACCGTGAATGCATTTCAGGAGAAAGTAGCGCAAATGTTTGGGATGGAGGCTGGATTATTCGTACCAAGTGGTACCATGAGTAATCAGCTTGGGGTGAAAGTACTAACCGAGCCGGGAGATGAAATTCTGATCGATGAAAAAGGGCATATTTTTAATTACGAAACAGGAGCGGCTTCGTCCTTATCCGGAGTACAGGTACGCACGCTTAACGGCAAAGATGGGAAACTAAATCCCGAAATTCTTGAGCATACCAAACGAGGTCATTTTGATTGGGAACCGCGCACCAAAGTCATTTGCCTGGAGAATTCTACCAATAAAGGCGGTGGGGTTTGTTATTCGGAAGAGGAGCTGAATGCTATTAAAGCATTTGCTGATCAGGAAAAGTTGTTTGTGCATATGGATGGAGCAAGAATCTGGAACGCTATCACCACAACCGGTATTGAATCCAAATTTTTTGGGGAAATTGCAGATACAATTTCCGTTTGTTTTTCCAAAGGACTGGGAGCTCCGGTGGGTTCTATGCTACTTTCTTCAAAAAAACGAATTGCAAAAGCCCGACGGTTTCGGAAAATGTGGGGCGGGGGAATGCGTCAGGTTGGGCTGCTTGCCGCTGCGGCCAATTATGCACTCGAAAACAACTGGGACAAACTCGCAGAAGACCACCGCCGAGCCAGGGAAGTGGCCCAGGTCATTTTCGATAGCAAATTCTTAGCAGTGGATATGAACAAGCTTCAAACCAATATCCTGCTATTTGATACGGTCAATGAATCGGCGGAAAACGTAATCGCAAAATTGGCGGATAAAGGAATACAGATGATTCCCTTTGGTCCTAATACCATTCGCGCTACCTTTCATTTTGAAATAACGGATGAGCATATTGAGCAGGTAAAAAAAGCCTTGGCAGAAATAGGAGAGTAGGTCATGGAACCGGTTTGGGTTGTATATATGATTCGGTGTACCAACGATTCCATTTATACCGGATGCACTAATCATTTAATTCGCAGGTGGTCTCAGCATGTAGAAGGAAAGGGGGCCAAATATCTGAAAGCGAATAGCCCGAAAGAAGTTATTTTTGTAGAGCCTCATCCCAATCAATCTAAAGCGTGCAGCCGGGAGTATGAAATAAAACAGTTTTCTAAACA
>QAXH01005767.1:0-19321 GCA_004335635.1 Chloromonas sp. AAM2
CACATAATCATAGGCATTACACTGTGCCCTACACTGACTTTAACGCCTCAGCAGCCTGAAGCTCACTTATGGACCCTGGACAAGTAACAGCATGCAAGTGTTCGCTACTGCTGTTCACAGAATCAGCACATTGGTAATAATAGTTTTATAACTGTGCTCTACTATTACGGTGTTTCTTGTAATGATTGTGAACTCTGCTGCACAACCAGCACATCCAACATACAGTGCTCCATAATCAGGTACCCCTCCACGTGTAAGTGCCCCTCCATGTGTGTGCCCTTTGTATTTGAGTTGGTTGTAAACTCTGCTGCATCTCTTGCCGATCAGGGCCGACTTCTGAGGCGCAACACAACCTCTCGCTGCGCACCCATACAATATGACACTACGTAGTGCATACCCTACACACCTTGTAGTTGCCTGGGTGATGCACTCATTCAACTGATCATCGGCTCGAATAGCAGCTGGGGTGCCCATTGTGCTCATTGGCAAGGCTGTAAAAGGCCAACAAGCCCATACCCAAGCGCGCCACATGTGTCCCACATGCCTCGCATGCCTACCTGATCCAGTCCTGGCACGCTTGGCTGCAGCGGCATCCCCCTCCTCCTTGTGGCGCTTCCTGTCAACCTGCACACGGGCTGAAGCAGCATACTTTAACACAGCTACTGTGTTGCAAGCACCCATGTAAAGGCACCCATCAACATGCAACCATGCTTCATCCAACCTTTCCCCACAGCCTCCATTTGGTGCCAGCCAACAACATGACTGGCCCCTGGAGCACCTGTATCCAGGCCAAATCCCCGCCCTCTGCTGCAAGTTATATTGCTGCGCTATTCCGATCCAGGCCTTGGCACATGCCGCCTTGACAACACCAGTTGCTGTTCTTGTAAAGCTGTAAGTGACCAGGCCTCAGAAGCTGTGCATTTCGACACAGGCTTCAGTGCCTGGCTGTAGCCCAGCCAGTCCACATATTGCAGGCTGACGCCCTGCTCAACAGCTCTGCCATTCGCAAACTGCCCTTTGCAGCCTCTGCAGGGCTACGCCCACTCTCCTCTGGTGTAGTGTGACCTGCCGCCGACCTCTGTCGCTGCCTCCTCACACTGCCCCCAACAGCTGGCCGAGGTGATTCTGTAGATGGCGTGACGCCCCAATGAACCGTTACTCTGTGCTGTCTGATGGTGTAATGCCCCAACCAACATCTGATCTGTGCGGCGATGTTGATGTGTGGGTGCCACTGGCCTGCCCTCGCACCTGTACATGCCCTTTCTTGGCCGCTGCCCTGGCTGCTGCTGCCCTGAGGCGCTGTGTCCTTATCTTCCGCTCCTCGTCGCTATCTGTCGCCTCAAACTCAGCGTCTGCGCTGTCATGCCCATCTGCACAACATGCACCACCCGTAGAAACAGGCAACTGCTCAAAAGCAGCGGCCACAACAGAGCAAATAGAAGAAACAACGCATGCTTTGACCATGTATGAAGACTAGCCACCACGGAAGCTGGATCTGTGGCGCAGCAAATGCATTTGCCACATGCACTGTAGCTAACTTCCGACCCCACCACCTGATGAGAGGAATGATGCTGTACTATCCTTTTTACCAACAGCTGCCTAACGTTGACACTGACATGTTGCCAATGGTAAATCCTCTGCCTGGCCCATGTTGCTAATGCAATCACCTGAGCTCGTTGGATAGCCTGATACTCACCTTCCTCATCTGATGCCTTGTACGCCTCGTCATCCTGTCCCTCTGGCTCCTCGTCACCACTGATGCAGCATAATCAGGAGACAACACAAGTAGTGTAAGGTGCATTACAGAAAGCAGACACCCAGGTTTTGAGAGCACATGTTCTGGCAGGCAGCACGACCCAGCTGCGATGGTCGGAACATGCCCAAATATGCATGCATGACGTTATGTTGTCTCTGAGTGTATGCACTTGCATGTGTTGACTTGTGGGGTGTTGTGCCAAGCTGGCACAAGCTGGCTGAATCACCTGTCCTCCACATCCATGTACGTGGCAGTGGCACGATCCTGCTCATCCACTGGAATGTCGCCCTTCTTGAGTGGCTCCCCTGGCGGACGCTCTTCCACTGCATGACGGCAAGGCATGAACAACCCTGATACGGTGCAGTATCAATGCAATCGCCACTTGTGCATGCCCGTATCAGCAATCTGCTTGCCGACTTACTGAGCGCAATGTGGCCATCACCAATAAGCTCGCCAGCGTCAATCTCCTCGTATTCGTCCTCCTCCGGGTAGTGCACATACAGCTTCGTTGCCTTTGGTTTCACCTGCGTGAATGATACCCTTGGTGCGATGACCCGACGCTAGTTCCGCAAGCGCAGCAGGCTGTGTGGATATCTTTGGGCTCTAGGGCTTGTCAAATGCACGCACCTCCTCAACAGTGGCTCTGTACCACTGTCCGTTCTCCGGCCAAAATAAGTACACCTGCCATTTGTAACACAAGGCATGTCTGTCGGAGGTGTGCCTTTGTGCTGCCAGGCTGACGTGAACGTCTGACTGCCTGTGTTTCATGCACCATGTATCTACACTGCACCTGCTGGAAGCTCGGTGTGCATGCTGCTGTCCGCAACGCGCATGGCATGTATACATAGCACTTTTAGCATGACATCTGTTGCTGGCAGCGAAAGCCTTCGCACTTCTGACCTGCTGCTGCAAGAGATCTGCCTTGATATCCTTGCGTTTGAGCAGACGGTAAACATATCGTTTTGGCACTGAGGGCGTCTCTCGAAGTCTCTCCGGAAGCCAGTAAACTGCATGTTGCGAGGTTGAGGTTGCGATGCATGAAGGCATGAAGGCGGAACTTGGCGGTCTTTGGAGGTATGGGTCAAACCCTGCGGTCATTTGCGTTCGTGTCTGCGCTTACCCTCATTATCATCATCGTATCGCTTTGGAGTTTTGATCTGTCGCTTCTGTCTGTCAGATGACATTTTCTACTCTGCTCATGAACCCTCCTAGCTCATAGTGAGAACCAAGCTGGCGAGAAGGGTACACTGTCAGTGTCGATACCGCTGCAGTTCAAGCTGCTAGGGTCAGTCAACCTGCGGGCGACCAAAAGAGACAGTGCGCACGTGCAGTTGCCGTTAGGCGGCGCGCCCTGGACCCACAGCACGTTTAGCGATCTAGGTAAAGACCTCAGCCCCGCTCTGCCGAGTGACGGCGCAGGCCATCAACACCAAGGCCAGGGCGAGGGTCATCACCCTACCTGGGCCACCTACATCCCATCTGCTCCAGGCCCACAGCGACTTGACATTGTAACATAACAGCACAGCCTCACTGGGCATGGCTCATCATGGCATGGGCATGCGGGCCTCACCAATGCAAGCACCTTGCAAACGGCCCCATGCTCACACAGCCAGCCACAAGCACACATCTCGTCGGCTCTGCGTCTCAGTTCGCGCCACCTCCACCTTGGACCGGCCTAGCAGCGGCAAAACCACTTCAGAGCCAGTGTTGGGACCCACAGTTTGCATTCCAGAGGACTTGCAGCTCCCGCCCGGCGAGCTAAGCACTATTGACAGGGTGGGACTCAACAACAACGCAGACGTATTCCGGTGCTTTGGATGCACGAAGGCTGAGTGCCAGGTCAGTGTGCTCCCTGCCAAACCATGACATTACTGCAGATGCATAGTCATCGTGGGGTGCCCATACCCGGTCGGCTGAGAACTTCGGGTTCAGGTTACTATGCACGGTCATGTTTGTTTCTACGTAGTGCTACTCTAAAGGTTGAGTTGGGTTTTGCGCTGTCAGGTTAGGCATCACTCAATCGAAAGCTACACTTGAGTGCCACAATTCACGTCTAATGCCTGTGCTGGCTTATTTCCGTAGAATTTGTAAAGTGGTTGTACGCTTGCTCATCTGTGATCTTGCTGCTGTGCCCGCAGACGTCCCAGGGTTGCGTCCAGAACTCGTGCCGCCACTCAGTTCCAATGAATCACAATCCTCCTCAACTGTATGCGTGTCCCAATTGTGCCCGCAGACGTCCCGGGGCTGTGCCCAGAACTCTTGGCGCTTCTCCCTTGATGGCTACCTGCGGGAGGTCCTCACAGCTCGTGTATACGACGTGGCCATCCAGACACCACTGGTAGGTCAAGATCACTTAAATGATGCTGAGAAGTAACACGGGGTACCAAGGGAGGGGCGCTCACATCACGTGTATATGACATGGCCATTTGAACACTTCTGGTAAGCCAAGCCATGCATCGGCCCTCATCATCATTACATGCAATCCGCAGATGTGTCCACAGCATGGTTGCAAACAGTCCTGCAGCCATGAGAACAGGTCTCAACACCTTTAGCTACTAAGCAGAGCAGATCAGGCCAAACGTGAAACTCCCAAATGATATTGTTGCCCTCGAGACACGGACTCTGCACTTCACATCGCATCACAGAATGTGCATCATGTGCCCCGTATGTTGTGGTGTTTTCAGGAAGAGGCCAAGAAGCTGAGTGAGGTGGTTGGCAACCGGGTGCTGCTCAAGCGGGAAGACTTGCAGCCCGTGTTCAGCTTCAAGCTCAGGGGAGCGTATAACAAGGTGGGGACATGCAGCTAGACCAGGGATAGGGATATGACCTCCATTGGTGGTGGAACCAGTTTTACATGTCAGTTTCGTTCCAGGCTTCGTCAGTGTCATCATTGTTTGTGTACCATGGCCTTCTCCTAGACTGCTCAGCAGGGGCAAGAGGTGGGGGCACAATCAGCACACCATGGCGGCACACTACAACAGCATAACCTTGCCCTATGCCTTGAATGACGATGACAACTGAGGCTGGGGTTGTGCAAGACAGTATGTGGCGTGCCCCTGTCTTGCTATAGGCGCAGCCTGCTCCAGTTTGTGTTTTATCCTGCTCACCCCTCGCACGTGGCCTGCAGATGTCCAAGCTGCCCCACACATGCACACCAGTATGTGGCACACCCCTGTCTTGTCCCTCGCACGTGACCTGCAGATGTCCAAGCTGCCCCACACATGCACACCAGTATGTGGCACACCCCTGTCTTGTCCCTCTCACGTGGCCTGCAGATGTCCAAGCTTTCCCCCGAAGTGCGCGACCGGGGTGTGATCACCAGCTCAGCGGGGAACCACGCACAGGGGGTGGCGCTGGCCGCATCCAGGATGGTGAGCAGGCATGATCAGCAGCAGCAGCAGCGCCATCAACGGCATCACGAAGCAGACGTGATTGAAGGAAAAGGCAGGATTAAAGGCAGAGGGAGAAACCCCAACAAGTTGTGGTGGTGGTGAGAGATTGAGATTTTCACCGGTCATGGGATTGTTACTAGTCTGTAAACCTTGCAGCCACAAATGTCTGATTGAATGATGAGCATCACTTTTTTTGCCTTTTGTGTTTCTTTCTTTTCATCAGTTCTTGTTTGATCAATGTCATCATTACGTGGCATAATTGGTTGTGGTAATGATGGCCATGGTAGCAGCTGTTGATTCTTCTCTACTGCCGCTGAGTGCTGCCAGACAGCAATGCTGTTCAAAATCAGAGTCAGGACAGTCTGGTCCTACTGATTAGGTTCAGGACAGAGAAGGTGATCACACAAAGGATGCACCAGGTGTGAGAATGGAGAGGACAAAACAAAGGCTGCATTGCTTTGTTGCCTTGAGTTGTTGTCCAGCCACTGACTGCATGCGGTCCTCTCTTTCAGGGCTGCACTGCGATCATCTGCATGCCTGTCAACACGCCCGACATCAAGGTGGCGAATGTGCGCAAGCTGGGCGGCTTGGTGGAACTCGTGGGCGAGAGCTACCAAGAGACACAGGCAGGTGCCTTGCAACCAGCAACCATCTTGATGAGCTCTTTCATAGGATGGGCTACCGTGATCAGTTGATTGTCTTTGTGGTCCACTGATGGGCCTTTGCAACCTGCAAGGCTGTTGTTTTTCAGGGGCCTTGTGTGCACTGGACTCCTGTTTACAATCAGGAAATGGAACCTGGAATCACAGAATGACTGGTCCGGGCGGGCTACACCTGATCATGGATGGGAGGGGACCCTTGGTTCTGTAGAATGTTGCGCTCCACTCACGCACCCTTCAGTACCAGAACCGCCAGAGTATATCATTAGTTCTCATGCCTTCCGTTGGATGATAAGCCCTGCTGTTGCTCTTGTTCTGCATACGTACGCTGTTGGAAAGGCAGTGCTTATGCCCTCCGTTGGATGAGAAGCCCTGCTGCTGCTGTTGCTCTGCAGACGTACGCTGTTCAAAAAGCAGTGCTTATGCCTTCCGTTGGATGAGAAGCCCTGCTGCTGCTCTTGTTCTGCAGACGTACGCTGTTGAAAAGGCGGTGCGCGAGGGTCTGGCCTTCATCCCCCCCTACGACGACCCACACACAATCAGCGGACAGGGAACCATTGGGGATGAGATACTAAGACAGGTGAGAAGTCTGTGAAAATCGTCACAGAAACGGAAAGGAAACGGATTGAAACCTGGCTCTATGATGACCCACACACCATTGATGTGTACAAGGGACAGGCACGAGGACGACACCGATTGTCATGGCAATTCCACAGAGGCGCACTGACGTAAGCTCAACAGGCACATGTGTAATGCAACACCTTTCTGTCTGTGACATCTTCCGGTCGTGACGTGAACAGAGACACACGGTATTGAAACCTTACACCAAGAAAACCGAAAGACAAAATGCTATCATCTTCAAGCGCAATGCCAGCTTCACTGACATGGCCATTCCAAAGCCGGAAAAGAGACTTCAAGCGCAATCAGGAGGCTAGAGCGCCTGCAGGAGCTGAACAACCCTACAAAGTGAGGTATAAGATTGTTACAGGCTGATAGAGGGCACTAGAAGGAAGCGTTCTGCATCAAAAGAAGCCCATTTGGTGTTGGGGGAGGGGGGACCCCAAGAATGGAATTTCCGGTGTAAGAAAAACAGTGCTCCACTCGTTTTCTGAACCGGGTGTACCGCTCGCTCCGAAGGCGTTTGAGCAAAGTAGGGATGCCACTGGTAGGCGCCTTGACGAGATCTATTCAATGGCATCCTCTTTGTCCAGTTTGGGTATGTTAATGGGCAGCTAGAGGCTTTGTCAGGTTTAGCGGTGCCGGCGGGATGGTGCCCGCGACACTAACGATGGCAGTGCGGCAGCTGCGTGTTGACTGCTTCACCTGTGTGCAACTGGGCGAGAGTCCTCTAGGCGTATTGTCGCAGCGTTTTACGCGATATCACGCATTTAGTGCAGAAATTGCCAGTTTCAGTGGGTTGCTGTCGGTTGCAGCCGTTTTGTGTCAACTTTGTAGGTCAGCAAGTGCATGCCACCTGGTCCGAATGAGAAATTTAGCTACGGCGTTGTGACGCTCTCATCGAGAGCTGTCAAATGGACCCCTCATTGACTCCATTGGGACCTATTTATCGTTGAAAGCGGGGAGGCCCCTGGCCGGAGGCTCAAAAAGCAAAAAGGACAGGTGTTTAGCCTTTTTTTGGTGGCCTCCTGAGCGCAATCCTAGATGAGACAAATCAGCACCAAACTGTGTTGTCCTGCGTTTGCCTCTCGTTATGTGCGTTGCTGTTTCTCATGGCAGATTAGCGACATGGATGCTTTGGAAGCCATCTTCGTTCCCATCGGCGGTGGCGGGCTGGCGGCAGGCATTGCGGTCTACGTCAAGGCTCTCAAGCCACACGTCAAGGTAACGCTTGGGGTCACTTGGCGTGTGCACGGCTGCCTGACAAGCACAGGCCTGCCCATAGGGCCCATTGCTACATGGACAGATTGATCAACCCAGCGATTAAAGACGGACCTCATGCATGTCTGTTGGAAGATTTTGACAAGACGTAGATTCCGATCATCACATCTTGGCTTGGACACTGTATGCCCCATGCGCCCTGGCCTTAGACGTGGTTTGCTGAGCTTCTCATTGGACAGTGCCGTTACACGGCCAGGCCGGCCTCCCGGGTCTCCATCTCTTGTTTGGTCTCCTCCGCAGATCATAGGCGTGGAGCCAGAGGGAGCCAACGCCATGGCCCTCAGTCTGCAGCGGGGAGAGCGCATCGCACTGTCAAGAGTGGATGCGTTTGCAGACGGGGTGGCCGTCAAGCAGGTAGGCAAGGGTCAGTGTATTTCTTCCTTACCCAGCGTGCTTAGATTAGTGCTTGGAATCAGATATGGTGTCACATAAGCTTCACTGTGCTGCTGCTTCCACAGAGTATGATTTCAGGCAAGCTGCATCCAAGGCCAGCCGTCAGCTGCTCTTTCTCTCTTCACGTGATCGTTTCTGTCCGTTTTTCAGGTCGGTCAAGAAACGTTCCGCTTGTGTCGCGAGCTGCTGGATGGCGTCCTGCTGGTCAGCAACAGCGCCATCAGCGCCGCTATCAAGGTGGGGCAGGCAGCATCACATCATGGTGCAGTACACATTATGGCTTTTTATCATGAAGTGACAACAGGCGTATGATGGGTGCAGTACCGGGATGGGGCAGGAAGCATCATGATGTTGTGCAGAGTCGTGGGAGGCATGCAGTATTATGTGGTAGCAAGTAGTTATGTAATCCATGCACTTTCGTGGTACAGTAGTTATGTCTGCCATGCGTTGTTATGAGGCAGGAGGAGACAGTCAGAGAGAAAGGGTGCATACAAAGTGGGATGGGCGACGCGAGGGACAGGGAGAGGGTACATCACAGCATGATGGCCCAACAAACAACGAGACCCGGTCAATAGTAATTGCTGTTTTACAAGTACGATTCAAGCAATATTGGTACTTTTTATGATGACCTGTGCTCCAGTGACCAGGTCAGTGACAAGTTGATGGTTTGCAAGGGCAGTCCAAACACAATTTATTGAATCAGATGCAACGCTCCCTGACCACAGGATGTGTTCAATGAGACCAGATCCATTCTTGAGCCTGCGGGAGCGGTGGGCGTGGCGGGTGCAAAGGCGTGGCTCAAGAAGAACAATCTTAAGGTGGGATGATGCAAGTGTACGCATGGCACATACGTGCCTGCTGTGCAAGTTACTTGATGAGTCTGGCTCTTTTACAGTTGATACCTCATATGTGGAGTTCTGGGTGTTATGTTATCTGTTTGGTCTGCAGCACCGCATGCATGCCTGCTGTGAAACGCACACTCTCGCACTGATCTGTCATTTTCACGCAAATGCATGCAGTATGCCTGTTGTGAAGGCTCCTTTGCAGTCTGTAGAGCTGTGTCGCCCCCTTGCTACGATTAGTCGAAAGTGCATGGTATGAAAATCTGGGTGGGCCCGCATGCGCTAGCAAGCCATGCAATAGAAGACTCATCCGCCCATGCTCTTATCTCGGTTGACCGGGTACCTGCTCGCTCATCTTCCAGGATAAGACGGTGATTGCCGTCACTTCCGGCGCCAACATTAACTTTGAGCGGCTTCGCCTCGTGTCCGAGTTAGCCAATGTGGGCGCCACCACGGAGGCCACGCTCACCACCGTCATCCCGGAGAGAGCGGGAGCCTTCAGGGATTTCTTGGCTACGGCCATGGCGCAGGGGGCCATTCCGGTCACTGAGTTCAAATACAGGTGTGGTACAGTTAGTTGATTCTTGCACATCAGTTAACTTCACATGTGTGGGCTGGCTAGTGATGCATTTCACGTCCAGATCCAAGATTTGCGTCACGGAAAGCCGAGGATGAGGGAGCAGAAACCTCAGTTGATTCATAAGTCTGGTCACGCATGGTGGTTGGTGTCTTGCGTGTGCCTTGCCCTAGATATAAATATATATGATGTATATATATATATATGATGCCTGTCAGTTTATCTTACAATTGCTATCTTTTTGTGAAAACTGCTTGTGTGCTTTCAGGTACTCTGCTGGCGAGCGTGCGAGCGTGCTGTGGGGCGCGGGCATCAAGGCGCCTGAAGAACTCACCGCACTCGTCGACAGACTGAACAAGGGTGGGTGCACCAGCCACACGCACACACACTCGCATGCACGCATGCATGCGCATGGGCGCGTGCACATACACAGACTCAGCAAAGGTGGGTGCACTGGCGGGGGAGGTACGCTGGCTGGCCTGTCTTGTGCTGGTACTTTGTAGTTGAACAGGGGCCACAACACACACACACATACACGCACACGCATGCACGCACGCCCTGGAATCCACCATGAAACTTGTTCTTTTCTGACCAATGCACAATGCCGAGCCACCCCGTGTCTTGTGCACCCATGCATGCACAGCTGACATGCCCACCCAGGACATCAGCGGGTTGGAGGTGGCCCAGCTGCACCTGAGGCACTTGGTGGGCGGCCGGGCGCGCAGCTACATGGGCATGGTGCCGCATGAGCGGATCTACCAGGTGGGTGTCTAGAGTCTGACTCATGTCCCTTTCACACCTGCTTGATTGTCCAGGACAATGCAAGGGGAACTTTCAACCAAACGAATGTCGATAGTGGGTTACCAGGTGCGCGATTCTTGTGGGGACAGGCTATGAAGTTCAGGTTACAAATGCAGCCAGCACTTGCCCTGACTTGCCCTGAATTCTGTTTTGCATTCTTCCTGAGTTATGATTACAATTGCGTCTTGTCTTTGCAGATCATCTTCCCTGAGATCTCCGGCGCCCTGGCCCACTTCCTCTCCGCCATCAGCCCCACATGGAACGTCACCCTGTTCCACTACCGCAACACGGGCAACCGAGAGAGCAGCGTGCTCCTGGGCGTGCAGGTGAGCATCGAGCAAAGGCCCAGTTCACCTCGGCCTTCCTGCTTGCTTAAGTCCACTTGCCCCGAGTTGCGCATGTGCCTTGGACACTTTTGCTCGCCCTCTCTTCATCCTGCCTCGGATGATTTGCCTCGGACTGCTGCCTGTTTACATCAGGGATTGTGGCAAGGACATGGGCAGGAATCATGTGCCTCACTCCTGGTCTCACTCTTGGTAACGTCCGCCTCGCACATTCAGGTGTTACCTGAGGAGCTGGTCAAGTTCCGTGCAGCTGTGGCCTCCCTGTCCGAGTTTACATTCAAGGAGCTGGGGCCAGAGGTCAGGGGAGTCTTCGACCAGTTCATTCAGTAAAAGGACATGGCAATGCCCGTAAGAACTGCCCAGCGATCTCAGTGACAGTGACCACACCTCGCCCTGGCTTGAAAAGTGTTCAGTGCTGGAAGTGGCTAGGCTGCGCTTCATTCTCTGATGATTGGGGGGGCCTTTGGATACAGAACCTTGCAGACGTTTATTGCCACGAGTTGACAGAGATGCAGCGGGGGTTTGAGGCCAGCAGTATGGGGTTCAGCTGGGATTGCACCAGCAAACATGGTGGTTACCACAGTGGTAACCACAGTGGTCAGTCCTACCCTACGGGGGATCAACATGCACTGATGTTGGCAGTTACAGAGGGATCTCGACATGCCATGGGATCTTGACCATCGTCTCAGGCGTCTTGTCTTGTTGGCGTTCGCACGCAGTGCATGTGTGGGCACCACTGATGTACGATCCACTCACCTCTGCAGTGTGGTAAAGCAGCAGGCAAATGACATGCTTGCAGTTCTTGACAGACGTAGTCTTCGTTTTGCTCCTCCATGCAACTGTTAGCCATGTTATAAGTTAACCACGCAACTGTTAGCCAGAACAGACGGCTGATGTCTTTGTCACTGCAGACGATGCGGAACATCTTCCAAGTCTTGTGCACTTGCTAATGTTAATGTGATGAGTAGCTGATATTGCATGTCATGTGTTCGTGTGTAGATACCTAATCGACTTGCTCAAGATCTCTACAGTTCGTGATCCGGTCCAGAGCTGAAACGATCTCGCCCAATCGTTGTAACATTTTCCAGCTCTGACCCAGGTAGACGTCTCCTGTCCTTCGCTTCTAGCTTGGCTGCCTGATAATAAGAAGTAAGGCCCAAAATGTGGCATTATCCGTCAGACACTGAGTGTTCAGGAGCACGAATGAGTGTATAAGTATTATCTGTGCTCTCAGTGTATGGATTGTTGCACTTGCGATACAGCTCCAGGGCGGTGATCGTGTGGCTTTCTTTGCAAGGCTGCCATGTGATGGGAAACTGCCAAGCAAACCATTACAGTCTGCCAGTGTGGTCGCTTGTCAGACGGTTTGATCATGATGTCAAGTGAGTTTGCAACGATCAGCAGAGCACACATGTTCATGATGTGCTTGACATAGCCAGCGACAGTGGTGGGCGTGGCATAATCTGTAAAACCAGTAAAGACGAGGCTTAAGAAACTTTCCGGCCATGGTTTCAAAGGATTTGTGCCCTTTTACTCACTCTTGAGTGCCGGAGCCGGCCTTGCACGCATACGCTGTGCGCAAAAAATGCCTCCACAAGCAAACCTAGGGTATTCAGCCACAGTCAAATGCTGGCACCTGCAGGACCATTTTGACCACTTGCGGTACGTATGTTGCATATAAAAGACTGATATGGGCCTGGTGTCTGACGGACAATGCCACATTTTGGGCCTTACTACTTATTACCAGGCATTCTCCCTGCGTTTGGACTGGTGTTTTCTCTTTTCACCTACATTCCTTTTTATTGCGCAGGGCTGACAAGGACGGTAGCCAGCCTTGTCCCTTGCATGGATTGCTGGCGTTTGCTCTCAGTGCATGAGGGGTTCCCTGCTGTAATTTCTGTCCGTATCGTGCAGTGCATGCCAGCTGATTACTGTCGTCCAGGTCATGCCACATTATGAAGAGTTACCGGAGCTCTACCCTAGACACAGCTGCACATTGGCTGTGGCAATGATCAAATGGGGTTTGCAAGCGCCAACATGAGCACAAAGACATTTTAATAACAGCTTGACAGAATTATCCCGCATGCTCATCAAGTCGAACATCGACAGCTTTCCGTCAATTGTCTTGTGGAGAGATATGTGCAAGCTTCATATACCACCCAAGTTTGAAACAAGATTATGAACAAATGCATGCCATGGGGCCTCAGCTAAGCATCAGGCCCTTAGTCAAGGCGAGAACACCAAACGAAGTGCAGGTATCGTGCATTTGTCACACATGACTGTGTTATCAAAACGCCTGTCAGCCATATTCCAAAGCGAAGGCATTCACATCTGTGTCCCAGGAAAGTAGAAAGCTGTACCAGCCCAGCCTGACATCACTGTATTCCAAACGTCTGATATCCAAGATCTGTACCTTGGCTAGCCTCCAGCCAAATCACTACTGTGTCAAACAATCAAACCATGGTCCATGCGAGGATGAGCTGCAGGGTAAGCCATGCACAGCCACGCAGTGCACATGGCGCCTGTGTTCAAGCTGCTTGGCCAGTCGCTGCAAGAAGCAGCTGTCAGCCACTACGCACTGCGTCGGTATGCAGCTGAGGACAAGACGATGCAACAAACTGGATGGCGTGCTGCCAGCCCGTGTTTCCACCAAATTCCTTGCTTGCCACTGCACTCTCGCAGGGTGCGCTGCCCTGCGTTGCCACCCTAGTACCCAGCTGACACACACGCCACCACCATGCGCTGCTGCGCTACACACACTGCAACGACCAGCATGCCACTCTGCTCTCGTCCGCTGTACGCCGCTGCATTCACTTTTTCAAACCGAACTTGCTGTTGATGACATCCATAACCGCCCCTAGGTCTTCCTTGACTGGTGTGGGTGGGTTGGCGAACTGAGCATGGAAGCCTGGGATATTTCCGGCGTGGTAATCAACCTTTGACTGTGTGAATTTGAGGCCGTGCGCTGTGCTGACGACGACTGTGCGGTCGTTTGCACCGATGATGTTGCGCTGGCGGAGCTTAGTGAGAGCTGCCAAGGCCACGCCTGTGTGGGGGCAGTTGAACATGCCTGTCCTGTCAGCGCGAGCTGCTGCATCCATGAGCTCTTCTTCCGTGGCTTCCTCCACCAACCCATCGCAGTCTTGCAACGCCTTGATGGCACGCTCAATTGACACTGGGTCGCCGATCTGAATGGCGCTGGCAAAGGTGGTCTTGGCCTTGACTGGCTGGAAGCTGGAGACCAGATCCAGGCCATTTTTGCCTGCCTGCTTGTGGCGCTGGTACATCTGGTAGAGGGGGTTGGCATTGGCTGCCTGGGCGACAACCAAGCGTGGCAGGCGATCCACCAGACCCAAGTCCTTGCACATCTTGAAGCCCTTGTGAAATGCGTAGACGTTGCCAAGGTTGCCACCCGGGATGATAACCCAGTCGGGTACCTGCCAGTCGAACTGCTGCAGGATCTCAATGGCGGCTGTCTTCTGCCCTTCCAACCGCAAGCTGTTCATCGAGTTGGCTAGGTAGATGGGGGTCTCGGCTGTGACCTGCTTGATGAGCCGCATGCAGCCATCAAAGTCGGTGTCAATGCTCAGGACCAATGCGCCGTTGGCAATGGGCTGTACCAGCTGCGCTAGGGAGATCTTGTCCTGTGCACAGCAATCACCACGCATGCAGGACTTGTTGACGGGGCAGTCGTTGGTTCAGAGGACATATCATTCCGTAGGCAGAGGTGGACACTGGCTCAGCCCGTCATGCATTACGAAAGGACGCGGTATCCTGTAAACTATGCGGGTGAGCAGGGCCATACACAACATGTGTCTGACCACTGTTCAAGGCATGCAATCTGTTGAGACGATTCAGGGAATGGCTGCGAACGCCGCCAATTCCATAGCTGAGGGTCTGCACGTATGCAAGACAGTCTGCATGCCAGATACATCTCGCTTGCATTGCATCCAACCTTGGTAACTGGGTACAAGCTACAACCTTACCGCTGGTAGGAAGACAATTGATGGGATGCCGGCCGCAGCGCAGTAGGCTGACAGAGCTGCGGATGTGTCTCCAGTAGATGCGCAGCCAACCGCTGTGATGGATCCTGGCTTCATCCTGCGGATGCGGTTCACCTGGCTGACCAGTACCGTCATGCCTAAGTCCTTGAAGGAGCCGGTATGGCTGTTGCCGCACTGCTTCACCCATAAATCGCTCATGCCCAGCGATTCCCTTCCAAACCGCTCCGCCCAGAACAGGTTGGAGTTGCCCTCAAACATGCTGACAATGTCGTCATCGGAAATGCCCTGCGAAAGCGGCAATGCCACAGTCAGTAAAAAAGGCTCCAGGCAAGAACCCTTGCTGCATGCAAGATTTGACGCTTACCGGCAAAACCCACTCCTTCTTGCTCCAAACTCCTGAGCCGTAGGGCCACTTGGTGGTGCCAGTGCGCTCATTGAACACCGAACGCCAGTAATCAGGGCCATACTGGGCAAGGGCATTGATATCGTGGTGAACATCCAGCAAACCCCCAGCAGAGGCCGTGTAGACAACCTGATCAAGGGAGTACGTCTCGCCAGAAGTCTTTTGCTGTTGAACATCCGAGAAGGGCACAAAGTGCGCATTGAAGGTGTGTGCCTTGTCAAGCGGCGCTGCAGACAAAGCATCAAAGTGTCACGGTGGGCTTTACGAAGTTCTCTTGTGTTCGCTGCTGTGACGCTCTTTCTGCAGCGCGCGCACCTCGGCCTAGCGCATCCTTCCTAATATCGCTGCTGGATGCGGCAGCTGTAGCAACGATGCGCATGGGTGCTCTTGCATGGCGGCGAGGAACATCGCCAGCCAAGCGTCTTCCACTGCTGCTGGGTGCTGGAAGCGTCTGCATATTGGATCCGTGAACTTTGCCTTCTGGATCTGCAAGCACACTCTGCTTGTCTCAAAAAAGGGCCTAGGAAACGTGCACGTTTTCGCAGCCCCGCTTGGGCCACTTGGTGGATCAGACTTGGATAAGAGCAGAACTGAGCAGAGCACACCTGTTGAGAACCCAAAACTGCTTGTACTTGTCCGGCCAAGGTCAGATTCACAGCTCCCAGATCTCCGCAAGAGTGCCACAGTGCATGGTCTAGTAGTCGGGTTCAGCACTCCTCCCCTGAGTGCGGGGCATGTGTGCAATTGTTCACATTCCAGGTACCGTTCCATGTATGCAACAAAACATGGCGCCATGGACTGCCATGTACAGGTATCGTTCCAAGCATGCAACAGGCACCGTCTCAAACGGCATGTGTATTTACATACATCACGTGTCGTTTCCTGCATGCATCATATCACATCCCGTGCACTCCACGCACGAAGCATACGCTTTTCCAGACGTGCATGAGCACAACGGTACACAACGGTCTGCAGCCGTCTTGAAGGAGACTGGGAGGCAAAATCGTATGAATAGGTCTCGCATGCGCGACGCCGGCTATAGCTTTGGTAGCGTGCAGCTATGTTCTTATGTTCACACATGCTTGGAATAGCCAGTGAAAAAAGGTTGTTTCTACCCTGTCCTGAGTTGTTTGAGTTCCTTGTCATAGTCGCATCGGTTTATGTCATACTTGCTGAGCACTGACTGCTTGCTGTCATTATCAGCAACGTTACTAGCTTTTGCCTAAAGCCTTGTCCCCTTGCTGTTCCTTTTCTTACGTGCTCTAGTAATGAACCAGTGTACTGCCCAGGGTTGAATACCAGTGGCGAAAGGGTGATGCATGTGGTCAAGGGTAATGCATAGGGCCAATCACACATCTTGCATGGACACGTGTCTACGCAGCCGCATGGGCAGTTGCATCACTGACTGTTGAAGAAGGGCCTGTGAAGTAGGGCCTGATAGCTAGAATCCGCTGCTTGCCGGCTGTCAGTCAGGACATGGCATCATACAGGACACGGGGTGCACGCAGATGTTGGCATGATCACGGAGGGAATAGATTTTTGACCATCGTCTCTTGCATGGCTCGTTCACACGGGCCCACCCGTCAGTGCATGTGAACCCCCCTGTGTGAGGGGCTGTGTGAGGGGCCTGTGCGAGGGCTGTCAATCCACAGTAAACACCGAATGTTCAAAGTGTCCCATGACGGCAGCAACGGGCGGGCAGCAACGGGCGGGATGATCAGAGGCCGTGATGTCATCACCGATGACTGCTATATATTCGGATCGCGTCGTGCGTTCGTGTCCGTGTTTGATACTGCATCATGGTCACTTAGTAGAGATGATCACGTCTGTCAAGAGGAGCATCTTCAGGGCCCTGACAGACTTGGGTCGCGCCAGGCTCTTGCCTGTGGTAGGGTTAGTAGTAGTTCACTTAGTAGTATCCAGGTCAGTCGCAATCCCCTTCACTTGTAGGTAGGACGGGTTAGAATCCCTCCTCTCCTGTGAGCCCCCCTAATCAGAGCCCCTCCCTTTACGAAGCCAGTGGTTACGAAGCAAGCAAATGACGTGCTTGCAGTCTTTGTACGAACGCAGATGGTCTTTGCTCTGCTGCTCGCTATGCTTCTCACCATGCAACCCTGGCGGCTGGAGTCTCTGCAATTGATGCAGAACGTCTTCTTGAACGCATCGATATTTACGTGATATAGCCTGCATAGTTGCACACCCAACGTGTGATACGTGTATAGTCTACTGTATGCTGATTTACTCGCCAAAGACGTGAAGCCAAGACGTGAATTGCAGTGTCTCTCAGTCATGGCTTGTTGGCGGTCACGCTCAGTGCATGTAAAACCCCCTGCAATTCTGTGCATGTCACCTGATTTGTGTGTTCTAGGTCATGCTACACCACCAGCTACCCGATGACTCAAATCCCGAGCCAGAAGGCAATTCGACGATGGTGGCTTGAGCTAGAGGATTAATTTACCCCAATGGCCTCCATCTTCGCAGACATTCAATATCAACTTGAACATCAAGGGCTGGGCTAGCACAGTTTACCGATCTGCTGATAACTAGAAGGGACCAGTCGCCAGCTGTAAGTGCCTTGTGTTGCCTATCGAACCCTGTCAGCCAGTCTACGAGGGAACTTAAGGAACACGAACGTGACAAGCTCGCTCGTGTTGGTCGAGCTCCAGTGCCTCACAGCACAGAACAGTGGATCGTATGACCGCGCCAGTCTGATCAACCATGACCCCAGCGACGTCGTCAGATCAGCCAGAACTGCCTCGTGTGTCCTCCTGTTTGCTGGGCGCTTCTCGAGCTTTCCATCATATACTTGCCATCAGTGGCTGTGTCGTGAGAGGCCTTGTTTCCATGAAAGGCAACGGGCAATGCAACACACATTCCACGGCAGTGAAAGCTTGGCAGTGATGTTGATGCTGATCCACAACAATGTGTAGCACTGATTCCCTTGCTCGACTCGAGCGGCGAAGGCAATCATGCGTCATCAGCTCAATCCCCGTCAGCACCGGTGTCACAGGGTCGGCAAATCCACAGTCGGTTACAATGGCGTCACAACCCGCCCCGGAAATGCGTGAAAGATTGCGTGAAAGATTCATCTACGTGCGCAAAATTGCACAAGAGTTGCACGCGAGTGAAATAAGCTTAGGTGTGTCGGCGAACGCCGGGCGATGACGCATACGCTTGCGCACCATGGATGCAGTGTGAGGCTTGTCGCTCCGTCCCGCTTCGGATCCAACAGGCGAATCCTACAGGTAAGATTTGTATTTTACAGGTATTCTACTGACAGCTGTGGTACTTGACCGGAGCGCCGCAGCCGTGTGCAGCGTGTTCATGAATGGCCGCGACTTGCTGGCCTGTACCGTGCCTTTGCGGTGTTTCTCTGGCCTTCACCTTGCCATGCATGCACATCCCATTCCCTCTACTGGATGCAAGTCGGGTGCAGCTTGGGACAGGTCCAGTGTCTAGTCCTGGAGTTGCCTCCTGCGTCTCCCTTACAAAGCAACTTTCCACGTCCCTGACATTGCCAGCCTGACGGTATGTGGACTGTTGTTCTTTGTGCAGCCTGCCAGGTATCAGCCTGATGATGTGCAGCCTTCAACCACCAGGAGAAGATCCGACCCACAAGCACCCTTTGACGACCCAGCGGCCTTTGAACCTGAACCACCCCAGGTAGTAACACCTGACCTCCTCGCGCCTTCCTCATTCCAGACCGCTCACAACAAACGTCATGGTGATGACACCACAAACGACGAGTTATACGTGGAGTATGAACCCAAGGCTGACCCGGTATCGGCAGCAGCAGTACTGACAGATGAGCATACGACCACCCCTCCTGGCCATGTGCCCTCGGCTTTTGCACCCGCGGCGCCTCAGGCTGGCCCGGCGCCAGCACCAGCACTTGCTCCTGCCACTGCTGATTCAACGCCTGCATCGGCAGCATCAGTTGCAGATGCGCCGAACCAACCGCAATTCACAACAGGTTCCGCAGCTGCTGCTTCTCCTCAAAGTGAAGATCTCTCGACTTCCTTTCCTCAAGTGGGCCAAGACCCCATTGCAAACACTTTTGCCGCATCTCAAGCTGCTCCAGCACCTGCTGCACCTTCTCCAGCTCCCCCACAAGCCGCTCCAGCGACTGCTTCAGCTCCCCCACAGGCCGCTCCAGCGACGGCTTCAGCTCCACCACAAGCCGCTCCAGCGACGGCTTCAGCTCCACCACAGGCCGCTCCAGCGACGGCTTCAGCTCCACCACAGGCCGCT
>QAXH01005767.1:19414-34951 GCA_004335635.1 Chloromonas sp. AAM2
CGCTCCAGCGACGGCTTCAGCTCCACCACAGGCCGCTCCAGCGACGGCTTCAGCTCCACCACAAGACGCTCCAGCGACGGCTTCAGCTCCACTACAGGCCGCTTCAGCGACGGCTTCAGCTCCACCACAGGCCGCTCCAGCGACGGCTTCAGCTCCACCACAAGCCGCTGCCAGGCCTGTTCCACCGGCTGCTCCAGCGCCTGCTGCAGCGGCTGCTCCATTTCCACCCCAAGCCGCTCCACCTCCTGATCAGGTTGCACCCCAAGCCCTGCCATCAAATGCCCAGGCTGCAATGCAATTTGCTTCAGCATATGCCCCAGTTGCACCTCAAGCCGCTTCAGCACCTGATGCACCTGCTCCAGCACCGTCGGCACCTGCTCCCACTGCAGCACCTGCTCCCACTGCAGCACATGCTCCCACTGCAGCACATGCTGTCCCAGCTGCCGGTCAACATGCTCGAGCACAACATCACGCAGCAGACGACATCGATGACCAGGTGCGCTTTGGACTTGCAAACCTGCATGTTTGAGGGCAGGGTGACAGAAATGCCCTGTCAGCACCGCCCGTGGGCAAGCAAGCGCATGGCTTACGACAGCCTGCACTGCAGTTTCAAGCACGCAAGCATGGACAGGCATGCAATATTACGACGTACGAGCGATTTCTCGACACGCTATGTAGCCAGGCCTTGATAAATTCAGGCGCACTGCTATAATCCACGTGCTCGTGCTTGTACACATATCTCACAGTGATTGCATGGCTCGCAGGTAGCTGTGACGGCAGGCAGCCCAGCCGAGCACTCTCGCATTCTCGATCGGGACCACTTGCACCGGGATGCACTTTCCCGATCTGACGTGACGCCCATCTTTGGCCTGCCCGGAGCCGCGCCGCCATCGTATGTCCCTCCTGGATTTGCGCACCCTTCGAGCACTCTGACCACGCCGCACGTCACCTTACACACGCCTGTCGGACTCACACGTGAGTCGTGCTAGAGTTGTGGTATGATACGTTGCGCTGTTTCGTGGTGCGTATTGTGTTAGCGCCTGTGTTAGCGCCTTTTGAGTCCATTCTTACCGCGTGCTACGTGCCAGGCCGTACAGAGACGGAGTATCAGCTGAATGAAGCAAAGTCACTTGTCGGCTGCATGTAGCACAAGATCACCTGGCGCACCAAACCCTTAAGTTATAGTATTTCTACTTACTACTCTCCGATAACGTTTGGCAGGACTGGTAGGGCGGGTCCATCATATTTCCAGTATCCACGTGCTTTAGTGCTTGCTATGAACGCACTGCCCTTGCGATTGACGCACGCAGCTGCTGGCAACGGACTTGGATTGAAAACGCCAGCCATCGCCGGCCCTCGGCCTCAAGTGATCATCAGAGGAGTGCATGTTCCGTATGCCACTGGATGGTTGGCGGTAGCACTTGGTGTGGGCTTGGGGGCTTTGGCCGTGACAAGCGTCGTGGTTCCAAACTCTGTGGTAGAGGTGGGTCGGGCTTAATTCTCTCTGCTCTTGCTCGGTTGAAGACTGCCCTTGAGAACACTGATCGATGCCAGCCCTAGTTCTGGCTTCCATGTGACAGAATGTACCACATCATTGTTCATCCACCTTGTTCCAGTCAACAGCCCTTATCTTACACCAGATCGCTGCGCTGCTTCCCACGGCCAGCTTGGGCGTGCTGATAAGAGCTTAGTGGTTGCTGACTGCTGCAGATTCTGTTTCCTTCTGCCGTCAACCAAGGTGGTGCACGGCTGCTGACTGCTCTCTGGGGCGCCTCCCTGCTGCCTCTAACAGCTGCTATCCTCAGCCTCCAGGTGCGGCATAGACACGTGCCTGTTTGCATAGGCTTGTATCTTTTTCATTAGGGAGACGGAACATGTACAGCCCTGACCCACCCTGAGCAAGAAACAAAGCAAGCCGAGTGAGGCGAACAATATAGGCACATTAGGGAAACCCTGGATGGGCACCGCCCTGACGTACCCCGAGCAAGCAAACAAAACGAGTGAGGCAAACAACGTTTTCAGGTACAGAGGCAAGGACAGAGGCAGACATTTCTTCACCATTGTTCTTTTCCCGAGTTTGGTTTTGTTTTGACTAATGGCTGATCCCTGTTTGTGTGCCATGCAGGGTGTGACTGACAATGACATGACGGGCACGATTGGCGCGGAGCACCTCACTGCGGCTGTGTTTGCTGGCAGTGCAGTCACTCTCATTGTCACACTGCAGGCTGTGAGCCTCAGACACATGCCCTTCAACGGTGAGTGTGTGGATTCAAGAGGGCTGTTGGGGAAGTGCCGGGTGAACACTTGCTTGTTCTAGAACTGTTATAACATTTGCTCCATGTATAGCTATCACGCCTGGCAACTGAACAGTAGCTGACCGACATGCCGTGTGTTTGTTTGGATACAACCGTCGCTGAGGCACTTGGACACGTGCAAGCCTACCTGCTGGCAATTGCTTGATGTAGAATTGTTGAGCCTGCAACTGAATTGCACGTGAGGCGATGCTGGTAAGCCGTGCCTGAGATGATCATGGATTGATCGGAGTGCAAGAACTGTCATGTCTTGGAGGCAACTGTCACCGGTCATGGTCGTCAAGAGCTATACGGCATGTGTCCATAGCAAAGAAGCCTACACCTGAATAGAGTACGAAGTTGGATTCTCCGAGCTGCATCAGATCAGAGTATCAAGCAGGTGTGCTGAATAGGTGTCATGACATCATCATTACATGGCTTATCATGGTTCAACCCATGGTACTGCAGCTAGACAAACTATTCCTCAGAAAATTGCGCGCCTGACAATCAACAAGCCAAGAAAGCTCGCTGGTAGCAGGGTGCAAAGTACAAATGTCATCACCAGCAACACAATCTCAAGTTGAGAGTGGGGCACCCCTGCCTCTATTTGCTAAAGCCTGCTGGATCTCTTGCACTGAACCAGTTGCAAAAAGCAAGCGCTTGACGCTGGAAGTGTCAGGCATGCGTCCCATGTGGCCCCGCCACCTGAGCCTGTGGGTTCTGAGCAGGGCACTGATTGCAGGTTGATGTTTTATGGCGTAGAGGTCAGCATTGCTTATCACATCTGGGCCTAGATGTTCATGCAGACTGTGTCACAGGCAATGGTTGTTGAACGGATGAACGCATCCAACTGGTGCTGCTGAGCTCTAGTTAGTGAATCGATGCGCTGAATAGGTGATGGCAATAGGTGACGGCGTGCTGGCAAAACCTGGTGGCACTGTGCCTAGCAAGAAACATTCTGACATTCAGCACCACATAGCAACATTTCACATCATCTTGATGTAGCCACAACAACTTGATTGCCCGATTCCCACGAGCAACATGACACTGATTGTTAACGAACAGGCCAAGCCACGATGAGCTATTGCTCCAATGCATGCATGCACATGATGTAGCCGATCTGAGGACTCGGCATTGCTCCAATGCATGCAGCACTGGTCGGCGGGCTGTCCGGCACAGTGCTGCTGCTCAGCTGGTGGCTGGCCTCACGCGCACGCGCCTGGGGACTCATCCGGTGAGGCTGTGCTGCAAAACCAACGGTAACGGACTCACCCAAGGTACCATGCAATCGGGTTCCAGTCATCAAAACATCTCAATCTTGAAAATGTAATAGCTGGACAAATCAAACTACTATTTTAGTGTACCCACCGCTTTGTTACACTTTCTTCTGTTAACTTATTCGTTTCTCGTGCGTTTGTGATGACCGTCACTAGTTGACATTTCTTGATGCAACACGCCTGCCGCCACCAAGGCGTACGATGGCAGTTGAGGTAATGGTACTGACTGGCAGGCTGCAAGCACCATGATCAGCAAGCGCCCAAAGAATGGTTGCACATCTGTGGTCGCATCCGACCTTCTCTGAATTTGTCCATGCTGACTAAACTGACCCACAATTTCCTGTGGCGTTGCGCACTTGCTTTGCAGTGCGATATTCTGCAACATCTGGTCCTCCCTAACTCCACGTACCCTGTCATCCACAACATATACTCTGGTTGGCACGGGCCTCCTGGGTAAATGAGCATGGAAACAGGTTGCAAGTTCGCACGTGCCTTAACAGAATTGGGCGTAGAAGGGCGTAGAAGTGCAACTTCGCACATGTCTTGCCGCATTCGGTGCATTGAGTTATGCTGAACTGCACGAGCAACGTGGGCAAAGACTGGGTGCTTACGTGCCATGGCAATGCTGGAATTGAAGGGATGCAATGATATGATCGATGTGGGGCTACGCATCAAGGCCTATGACATCAAGCATGACTAGGCACTCGTCACCAGTCGTAATTCTGCAGTTGCAGGCGTTGTTTTGAGCATGCATTCGCCACTGCTTGCACAATTGCAGCTGCCGGCATCGGTCTGATCATGTCGTCCGTCCCCGGCATGCCCACAGTCCTGCTGGGCGGCACCCCGCTGGTGATGAGCGGTTCGGGACTGGCTGCAGCACCGGCCATGCGTGCCACCACCCTGGCAGCGGACAGCCTCGCAGTGTTCGCAGAGCGTGCCACCGGTGGCGCCCTCGTTGCCTCAGGTAAGGATTACGGGTTATCACCGCTGCTGCCTTTTGTGGCTGCACCCTCCCGAGCGCGTGTACCCAGCGCAGCACCTCCTCCTGTACGTCCTGGTTGCGCTGACTTGAGCAACAGTATAATTTTAACAATTCTGATTGCCTCAATGCAAATCGCACTGCCCCACTGTCATACTGCGGCAGGCCAGGATCGCCTGAATCTTGTTGTCGAATCCTCGTGAACGTGTCTAGCCAACGCACGCTTTCTGAGAACTTGCGCTGATCAAGACTTGTTTATGCCGCTCGGCAATTTGCACTCGCAGGGCTAGTATGCGGACTGCTTGCTGGCGCGGCTGACCGTCTGTTGTTGGCAACTCGGACAGCAGAGCTCTTGAGCGGGTCTGTCGCGGCGTCGTCCTTCCTCATTGTCCTGCTCACCGCGCTGGGCATCGTGGTGGGTTCACCAATCCTTGCCACCAATGTTTGCTCGTTCGCCATCCCGTTCACGAAGTTACTAACCGCCAACAGCCGCTGGCTCCTGCTTGCCCAGCTTTGCAGTCTGGCTTCCTTTACAGAGCTGTGGGTTACCAGCCCAATCTGCCATGTGCTGCTTGCGATTTATTGCTATGATCGTTTGGCCCATGCAAACCGTGCGCTACAAGTATGCATGCAGACGCGCATAGCCCAACCGTCCGTACCGCTGTTGGCGCTTCTGTTTGGGCAGCTCATGGCAGGCGCATGGGCCCTGGCAGTGACCCTGAGGCCGGCTGGAATCCAGGGCGCAAGCCGGCTGGTGGTGGGCGGCCACCACTTGCAGCTTCAGGTCTCACGCAGAGAGCCGCCTGTCACAGGACTGAATGCAAGACAGTTCTGGGAGGCAATGGCTCTGCCAAGAGAGGAATTTTGAGGCAAGCCCTACTCACCTGTCACTGCGCTGCCTACATCCTAGCGTTCAAGGCTTGGCATTCGGACAGCGTTGGCTGCGTTGTTAATGCAAGCAGTTACTGGCAAACCAACACGTCAAGGTTTGCGATTTGGGCCAGGCATTGAGATGATGCATGGCCTAGGTTGTCGTCCACTGGCTGTTGCTATCTGGACTTGTTTGATGCCAGAAGTGGGACGTAAATTTTGGCAGGGAAGAGTTGGCCTGAAGCCGTTGAGCTCATGGAAGGTAGTGCCCTGCAACGTACAATGTTGGGATGGCCACTCGGGGATAGCTGAATGCCACCCAAGAGATAGCTGACAGTTGGAGGAGTTTGCTGCGGGGCGTGTTCAGCACGTGGTTGGCCAAACTGTGCCACTGCTATCAGGCTCAACGGCTGAGCGATAGCAGTTGGATGCGAGGACTGCATTGGTACATTTACATTTGTCCCCAATTTGCTGCAGGCACATTGTTGCAAAAGTATCAGGCACGCTTGCTTATAGTAGACACCACCGCCAGAAACATGAATTTAAGTCAAACGGGGACAGGCCTGATATATAGGCTGGTCTTGACGACTCAAATTTCTCATCTGACTGCTGAAAATCTCCGCCACGGCGCTGGCAAACCACTCCCCCAGTGAAAACTAGATCGTATCAAATGGAGTCCGTGCCATTACAACAGTCCATGCGATGCCAGGAAAAGAGTACACGCAAGCCACAACAGTTCAGGGCAGGCATTCAGCCTTGTTCATGTGGGGTCCTGGAGAAAGACTGAGAAAGTTACTCTGGGGCCCCTGTATGTATCTTACACACATGTACATGACACAAAGTACATAACACGGCTCAAGCAAAAATAAAGCCGTGGTAGATCGTATAGAATGCATCTGCACCGTCATCCTGCAACTCTGCTCCAGGGCAGCGCTGTAGTCACGCATGGCGATGGAGGAAGCCAAGGCAGCGCGAGCTACTCCCATGGAGCCACCACAAAATAGTACCATCAGTCAATACAACAGGACACACAAACAGTCACCATACGAACCTATCAAATTGTCCCAGAACTGGCAAACTTCTTTCTATGCATGCATGCACACACACTTGTAATGGATCGTAATGGATTGTAATGGAAGTTACCATTCCCTCGCAGTTACCACCGTTTACTCCACAGCACATGACACATGTGGGGAATTCTGCCATATCAACTCAAGTACCCTGACTAGGACATGCTCACGTGGCAGATGTAAATGTGACACAGGGACACGATGAGCCATCAGCAGCGCCTCAGTTGCAACGGATGGTCAGAAACTTCATTTTTATGGCTACGTCGGACACGTTGCGGCGCTTGATTCATTTAGGTTGAATCAGCACTGTCCAGATGAATCAACTGACTTGAAAGAATCAACTGGACTTTGCGTCTGAATCAGGCACGGTTGATTGGGGGGGCTGAATCAACCTGGTTGATTCCTGTTGTTTCAGCTGGTTTGCTTAGAACGCCTGCCTAGGCTGCCTGCGCAGTTGCTGGGCGTTCCATTGAGTTCTATGGGTTCCTGGGCTGTTAGGCAACGTGCAGAACCTCTGTAACGAGACCTTGCCTGCACATCCTGCCGTCGGCTGCCAGCACAGGCACACTCACAGGATGACATGAGTATACAGGCACACTCAGCTCACTAAGTAAGTACTCAATCACTACTCGTAGTGAGTACTACTAATTACTTTGATTACTTACAACTGAACATCAAGTTGAGCAGGCGCAGCTAGAAACAAAGGACGCCAAATCAAGTCTGGCCTAAGTTGGCAACCGTGTTAGGGCCTGGCAGTGGCTATGATGGCTGACAGGCGTTGAACGAAACAAGGACGAGCAACAAAGTCTGGGCCTGAGTTGGCGACCTGACAGCAGCGGCCTAACAGTTCCTAGGGTGGCGGCAGCCTGAGAGCAAGCCGACCATCGAGCAGGGGTCCCACGGCATGACATGAACCAGGAGCAGGGTGTGACAGAAAACTGTTGTCATGAGAAGATGGCCCTACAGGCTGGTCGCTTTGGAAGCATTCACGGCCTAAGAAAGCGCACACGCACAAACTAGCACCGGGCGCAAAAGCACACCAGGTGGTTACCCGTTGTACGTTTGAAAGATTATCTGCGGCGACCACATTCCTTTCCGTGCAGATTTTGATCAGGTCGTAATGCGTACTCAGAACTGATTGTGGGCTTGGTTTGACATGGAGGGAAAATCTGAGCAATTGCCGGGCGGGCGGCAGGATTTACAGCAGTCGCAGCCGCCCGTTACTGCGTTGGCTGGAGACGGAGAGCAGGAGGAGCTAGACAGTGCCAGCTCACAGGTATGCGCTTTTCTACATGATTTGCCAGGTCTGCCGCCATGCTGCGCCGCAAAAGCTCAATGTCGCCGCACACGCCAAGCACGCAGCACTGAAACATCGACAATCAGAAGTTTCCAGGTTGTGAATGTGTAGTCTGAGTGATTGGCATGTATGCTGTACACCTTGTGGCTCTTCCCACCCGTAGTGTTTTCGCAGAAAGTGTAGTGGCCAACACATACATAGGCGGCTGGTGACGGCTTGCAGTGTGTGCCAGAAGTATACAGTACAGAAGAAACGTGGAAGGAAGCAAGGAAGGATGCACGCATGCTGATAAGATATGCATGTAGACATGCACCGAACCCCACATGCAGGCATGCGCGGGTATGCAGTTGGTCACTGCCTCACACACCATTAAGTGCAGGCACCCTTTCTTCGGATTAGCAGCTCAGGCAACCTGTCTAACCTGGCACCAGGCCTGTGCGAGGCAGTAACCGCCGTTTCCCTCTTGGAAGAGGTGGCGGGTGGAGGCAGTGCAGCTGCTCTTGCATCTCTCAAAGATGCACTGGCATCTGCAGGCGCATCAGAGGCTGCAGCACAGCAGGTACCTTCTACAATAGGGCTGTGCCATGACTTAGAAGAGGTTCTGAGCATCAAAGTACGCTCAGAAATGGGCCATTGTTGTTGGTATCTTCATCACGCAACATCTTGCGGCAGCGCCCATACGATTTCACTACACCACATCACTAGCCATCTTCAACACCTCATCAGGGGCTGCTTCCTACGCTAAGCAGCACAGCTTGCATGCCAAAAGCCGAACAGGACAGCAACTATCAGCAACCAGCACATGCAGCGATCTCATACCATGGTCCCTGATTCCATGATCCATGATATCTGGTCAGAAGCCCCCAGGTGGTTGGTTGATTCTGGTAGTTCATCCATTCATCCTGGTAGTTGCAATAACAGTTGTGAAGGTAGTTGGTTGGTTACAGTCTGTTCCACCCTGCTGCGCAGGTGCTGGCCGCTCTGGCGCCCACAGCACGGGTTGGCCGCCAGGTGGAGGGTTGTCGGATGGTGCGGGCCATGTGCCTGGCGGGCGGCCTGTCCCACATGGAGGCAGTCGGCGTGCATGAAAGGCTACTGCAGGCACTGACTACACCCAACCAGGGTGAGCTCCGCGTTAATCATTGTTTTTCTGCTTGCTGGTTCCTTGGTCCTTTGAATCGTAGTTGAAACCTGCTGGGACTGCATGCCTTATCTGTGCACCCGCTTGGCTTACCTGCTGCCTAGTGTGGTGCTTTGCAGCATGGCAAAGTTATGGCATTGCATTGGATGCCTGCCATTGTTCCTTCTCGGGAGTCCACTGGCTGCCCGCCTGTCGTGACCCTGGTGCTTCCTGCCTAACCTGCTAAGCACGCATTGTTACGTTGCTAATCGTATTGCTAACCCTGTCGCTAACCCATGCTGCCAACCCTGTGTATGTGCAGATGCTCGCCTGCTGGCACCAGCCGCAGAGGCCCTGGTCAGCTGTGCACTGCGCGGCCGCGGCGTGGCCACAGCCCTTGCCGCCGCTCCCTCAGACCAGCTACAGCGGCTACTCGCCCACATGACACTCCCTGCGGACCCCACGCACCCTGCCACTGCTGACGCAGCAGCCAGGGCACAGAGCCTCTTGCGGCTAGTCAGCAACATGCTGCACCACCCTGCTGCCATGCCTGCACTTTTGACTGCTGGCATGCTGCCTGCGCTCATGCAGCTGCTACCAAAGCCCAGCACGCAGGTCTCACCCGCACGATCAGTGCCTTCTCAGGCGCAAACTAACCAGGCATCTACAGCGGCATCCACTGCCACTCAGCGTACCACTCCGGTGCCAGCAGCAGCGACCACAGCCACAGCCACAGTTGATTCGGTAGCGGCAGCTGCTACCTCACTCGCTACCACAGCAGCCACCACAGCCACAGTTGCTACCACAGCCGCTGCTGCTGCATCTCAGAAATCATCTGCTGCCCTGTCAGCAGTCCACCAGAGTGCTCTAAGCCTTCTGCTATGCCTCAGTCAGTATCCCCAACTTCACGGGCACTTAGCTGCAGCAGGCGCAGCTACACAACTGGTGCCACTGCTGACCGTGTCTGCACCGCCAACCGTTTCTGAACCAGCTGCGTCAGCCGTTTCTAACTTGGCACATGGATCAGCCGCCAGCCAACGAGTGCTGCTCTCAGCAGGCGCCGCTGCACCCCTTGTAGCATTGCTTGCATCGCGCCATTTGGGTGTGGTGTGTGCTGCAGTTGATGCCATAGCTAATCTTATGCTTAACCTTCCAGCAGCGCAGAGACAGGTCGGGGCTGCATCCTGCCTTTGGCCTGGTGCACCCACTCTCCTCGGCAAGGCACAAGTCACAGCAGCCAGCAACCAGCCACACGCACCTGGCAGCAGCAGCACCAGCAGCACCAGCAGCACCGGCCATGGCGTCCCAGCCGCACCCACCAAACCGACCTCTACCGGTGGTATCGCCACGCTTGTACGGTTACTGCACAGCGCAAACCCGCTCCTAGTGTCCAAGTCGCTGCGTGCGCTATCCAACGCCGTGCTTGGCTGCCCGGCCAACCAGACCGCACTCCTGGCGACAGGCGTGCTGCCTGCATTGCTGCAGCTCGCCACATGCGGGGTGCCCTCGGCCGCCCGCCAGGCTGTCGGCGTGCTAACTAACCTACTGCCAGGATGTGAGGCGGCGCAGGTGGCGGTGTTGCAGGCAGGTCTGCCAAATGTGGCTGCTCACCTGCTCGCACGCCGAACGTCAACCCAGGCCGCACCAGCCAGCAACACCCCTAGCAACACCCCTAGCAGCATCACTAGCAACACCACAACCAGCATCGCTGCCGCTGCTGACTTGGAGGCTTCGCCTAGCAACACACCTCCTGATCAAGCAACTACCAGTTCACCACATCCGCAGATCATCACATCTGCTTTCAATGCACTGCAGGCTGTTGAGGTACAGTCTGTTTCAGGCTCTGGTGACGCTACAGCAGCAGCCAGCAGCCACCATCCTGGTTCCACAACCGACCTCAACAACCCCTCAGGGGTACAAAGTGCAATTGCAGAAACCATCAGCTTGCAGAAACTAACTCCTACAACGGGCAGTGGTGATGCTGCACCAGTGGTGGACGAACTCATGGAGCGGTCGTGTCTGATGGTGGCCAACATGGCAGCTGGCGGGCGTGTTGCAAAAACCGCCTTGGTGACCGCAGGCGTTTTGCCCCAACTAATCCAACTGCTGCAACAAGGCGTGAAAGAGCCAAACAACCCTCGTCCCGCCTCTAGCACCAGCCTGGCTGAAATCACCACCCAAGATACAAACTTGAGCACTGATCAGCAGCTGCCTCAGGCCAGCTCGGCGGACACTGCTTCAAACCTTGGACCCGGAACCTTGGATCAGGAAGCGAGCACGGCTCAAGGCTCTTCCTCTCAAGCAGAGCAGAGCTCTGTCTCTCAAGCTGAGCCAAGCTCGCGCGGCGGCAAGGCGGCCAAGCAGCAGCTGTCTGCAGCAGACCTGCAACGGTGTGTGGTTGTGCTTATTTCTGCAGTAAGGAATGAGCTTGTTCATGACTATGGATTGAGCCTTTGGGAAGCCTGGTATCACATCCATAATTACCGGCAATATGCTGACAGTCCGTCTCCGTCTCCCATCTCCCGTCTCCCGTCTCCCGTCTGGTCAGGTCATCATGGTCACAGCCAACATTGTGCATGCAGAGGATGTTGTATTCATAAGTTCACGAATGTCCTGGTATGGTAGCCCGTTATCAAAGACTGTTATCATAACAGTTTTGCCAGGGCATGTGACTGTTATCGTATGCTGCTGTTGAATCTGCCTGCCCTCCTTTGTTCATCATAGTCTTGCTGTTGCCCTTCTCAGGTTCGTGTCGCACCAACGACTGCGGATCGTTGCTGCGGCTGCGGGCGCTCTGAGCAACCTGGTGCTGAATGCGGGGGAGGTGGCCCAGGAGGCGCTGAGGCTAGAGGTGGTGCCACTGCTCATAACACTGGTCAAGCAACCAGGGCAGGTGCGCTGAGGGTATACTGAGACATGGGGATGACTGAGATCGTTGGAGGCATCTTGCGATTGCGACTGCAAGGCCCTGGTGTGGCAATGGGGCCATGACATGAGCAGCAGGACGGGGCTTACCTTGCCACCCGTATGTGCTACCCGCTGTACACACATGCTGGCCTGTTGTGCACCCATAAGGTCGAGGCAACCATGACTGTTCAGCTGCAGCACCATCAACTTTCTGTTGCGAATGCCAACGTAATGGTGTCAGTGATGCTGATGCACCCCGCAGGAGCCTGAGGTGATTGCTCGCTCCGTGCATGCGCTGGGTAGTCTAGTCCTGCACTGTGCCCCGGCCAAGCAGGCGCTGATTGATGCGGGAGCACACACTCTACTACAGGACCTGATACAGGTGCGGGTTTGTAATCCGGTGCCCTGTTTTGTCGTGGTTGCACACACGTTGCGTAGTGATAGGTACCACAACTGCACATTTCGCTAGCCGGGCTCATGCTCCTGACTCCAAACACGCTCCAAACGCTGCTGAGCCGGTAAAAGCCCCGCAATTGCCTGCTTGTGTTGGTTGGGCCTTCTACTGTTTTGTGCGAGAAATCGTGCATGTGGCAGTTTTCGCCAGCATAGCCCCACCCTGCATCCGAGCATGTAAAATTGCGGGAATTCAGGCGCCGCATTGCCGGTCCTTCATGCTGACCTCCACACTTTGGCTGCTTCCCTACTCTTGTACACCAGTCTTCCTGCTTCTCTTTTGCCCGCAGTTTGGCTCCGCGAACGCGGGTGTGCGTGCCGTGTGCTGCCGCGCCTTAGGCCACTTAGCGCTAGGCAGTCATTCAGCCCAGTCAGCCCTGGCTAGCCAGTCAGCAGTGCCTACAGTAGTAGCAGCCCTGCAGGCAAGTGACCGTGTAGGTGCTTGGTGTACCCACACACACGGCATGTTAAACATTGCTGTCAGTGTTATCACGTTGTTATTCAGGCTCATGTCATATGCCAGGTCCAGTCATCACAAGCTTCAACGTATGCGTTTTCCAGACCACACACCATTGGCTGCCAATGGTGGTGACAGTACCAGGTTCAGTCGTTCACAATGACGTGCAAACAATACCAAATTCAAATGATACCAGCCTGGGCTGGGGAGAGTAGCCATTCACTCCAGTCCCTGGCCAGCCTAGCCTAGTCCCTTACCTGTGTGACGTGTGTGACCTCGGCTCCTCAAAGGCAGCAAACAAAGCATGGGTTACAAAGGTGGCGAGGCGCTGTCAGGTACGCTTACTGTGGTTTCTTGCAAAGGATAGTGCAATGTCATACCTGTGCTGCGTCCTCTCTTACTTGCTGGGATGTCAGGCGTGGCCAACGTGGCAGTACTCTTGTGTCCTTGCCGTACAGGATGGTTCCCCAGAGGTTGTGAGCGCCTCACTGGGGGCCCTTGCCAGCCTCACCCAGGGGTGCACAGCTGCACAGTTGCAGGTGAGGATACCGCACAGCACAACACAACACAACACAACACAACACAAGACAAGACAAGACAAGACAAGACATACCACAGGACACAATGGCAGTGTGATAAGTTGGTGCAAGCCCGGCCTGATATGCACTGAGAACACAGGCAAGCAAGGGAGCCAGCAGCGATGCAAGTAAGCAAGGCAGCAAGCAAAGATGTGGCAGCAGGCATCCCCACTTGGGGCTCTGTTTGACCACACGAAGCAATCCGGTGTTCAATGATCAAGCCTCCCTGGTTCTGCTCGGTATTTCAAGCTGGCTCCATTGCTGACTTCCGTTCGCACTTTCACAACTTACACAACTCCATGGCTTCTTTTCGATTACTTGTTTGCAACCATTAGTTGTTTGTATCCTTACGACTTTCTTCTTGCGCAGTTCCTGGGCACGCCTGGCGCCGCAGAGGCGCTTGTCCAGGCAGCCAAGACAGGCGTCGCGATGCCCCAGGTCTGCGCATGCGTGCATGCACTCACGTACCCTCCTCCATGCCGCGCTGACAGCCAGACGCACACAAGTGGAGCGGCGCTTCAGGGGGGCTCAGCCATGCCCGATCTCAGGGCGGAGGCAGGGTCTGCAGCTGTGCATCAGATGCAGGAGGCACTGGCACAAGCGGGCATACTGCCCATACTGGTGCGCGCAGTACCTGGTTGATTTGAAATTTGCCCATGTTCCTATTTGTAGCATGTAGGGCATAGCACAAAGAGCGCGTCATTTACAAGGCATCCGCGCTCGCTTTAGACACAAGAGACTGTGGCAGGTGGTTCAATCTGATTTTTAGCGTGTGGTCCATGGCATAAGAGTGAGAATTGAAGTTGAATCTCGTCTGGATCATGAAGGCTCTGATCAAGTGTTCGGTCATTGTTGGCATAACGCACGAGTGCTCAAATCAGTTTCAATTGAATGCGGCCTGATTGATGATGGTTTGCAAGTGACTTCTCAAGTCTGAGCAACTTCAGTTTCTTGTGATGTTTTGGTTCGGCAGTGACTCACACCCTGCTGTGTCGTCTGTTCCTCAGGTGAGCCTCCTGAGCAGCCGCAACGCTGATATACTAGACGCGGCCGCCATGGCCCTCTGCGCCATGCTCTCCGGCAACCGGTCCGTGCAGAAACTGACGGCCGCAGCAGGCGGGGTCATGGCCCTGGCAACCCTCATGGAGCGGCTCGGCGGAGCGGCCCAGCCACGTCCCGCCCTTACACGGCACGTGGTCGATGCATGGCTTGAGCTAGGCGGGGCGACGGCTGCGGTGAAGCTGCTAGCGCACGTACAGCCTGCGGTGGTGGAGTGTGCGTGCCGGCGGATTGCGTCCGGTGTGCTGGTGTTGGCGGGTCGGACGCCGGCGAGGCCAGCACCGGTCGCACGCGCGGATGGGACAGCGGATGGCGGGAAGCTGACGGATGCGGACCATCAGCAGCAGCAGCAGCAGCCGTCGTGTGGCTGGCTGGTGGGCGGGCCAGCAGGGGCGGCGGCACCAGGCGAAGAAGCAGCGGCAGCTGCCACAGCGGCGTTACTGAAAGCGGGCGCGCCGGCCGCGTTGCTGAAGGCGTGCAGGACGGGCACGCAGTCACGGGCACTGGCTGCGGTGCTGGTGGCGTTGAAGGCTCTCTTGGAGGTTGGCGGCGCGGCTGTACGGGCGGTGTTGATTCAGGCGGGAGCGACGAAGTCGCTGCAGTCGTTGCAAGTGGCAGCGGTGGCGGCAGCCGCAGGCAAGCTGCAGCCTGCCATACCCAAGCCACGGCCGGCCACCGCTTCTGCTCCTGCTGCTGCTGCTGGTGCTGCTGGCTCTCCTCATGCTGTTGCTGCTGCTGCTGCTTCATCGCCTGGCAGTCGCAAACCGCCTGTAGCGCCAGGCACAACCAAGGCCACTCTTGACATGCCGATGTTTAAGAAGCCAGGCAAGAGCCCACCAGGCCCGCTGGCCGGTAAGCCAGATGCAGCCAACCTGTCCCTGGGTGCTGGTGCAGCCTCACCTACAGGAAGGGCTGGAATGATTTACGAAAAGCCTGGTATGGGCTCGTCTTGGGGGCTGTTGGGTGGTGAACCGGGCATGGCTGGGCGTGGGCAGGCAGCGGTCACACCTATGCACGTGGCCCAATTGTGTGAGGCTTTGTGCCTGCAGCTGTTGGTGTCATGAGCAAACATCACTGTGTGAGGCTTTGTGCATGCAGCTGTTGGTGGCATGAGCAAGCATCACGGTTGTGTGAGGCTTTGTGCCTGCAGCTGTTGGTGGCATGAGCAAGCATCACGGT
>QAXH01005768.1:0-10800 GCA_004335635.1 Chloromonas sp. AAM2
TGATGATGTTGCATATGGAGATTGAGCAATATTCTATTCGACTTGTTGGTCAATACAGATGCGGAAAAGAAATTCACTCACTCACTCACTCACTCACAGGGGTATCTGCTGGCAGTGGCGACGTGTGAACTTGCCAGAGCAAGTCTGGCACCCCTGCCCGGACCAGGTATGTGATGTGCTCAGGAAACCACGTGACCCGTCAGACACTGAAGAACTGAAGGCGACCCTGCTGTCCCCGATGTCCCCCTGATGTCCCCCTGATGTCCCCCTGATGTCCCCCTGATGTCCCCCTGCTGTCCCTGCACCTCGTAGCCCTCCACACGCCTTAAAACCAGTACGCTGATGATATGGCTGGTTCGTTGGTCAACAGGCCGCATGAATCACTTGCTCTGGTCTGTTGCATCCAAAGGGGATTGAGTAAGTATTGCATGGGTGGCAATGGACGGCCTCCAGTCAAGCTGCATTGCCTGGGTCGTGTTCTTTGCTGCAGGTGGCGTGTGCCCCATCTCCATCACACTGGCCTATCTACAGGTGGGTACATGCAGGTTATGCCGCACGGGCATGCATCATGTGTGAGGGAAGGCGTGGTGGGCGCGGGGACATCACCACCATCATGTGCATGTCTATTGCATGGCTTGCCATCAGTCGCGCGCGCTACCCTCATTTGTACGCCCGCTGAACTCCCTGCTAAACCTTACCTAATACGGAGTCAACTGCTGAAGTTACTTGTGGGAGTTGGTATTTCTCCATTAGGGTACCTGATGCAAGACAATGGCAGACCGGCTATGTGAAACTTAGGCCTGAGCCACACGCTGCCAGACAAGATATTCCAATCGTTTGTCAGCCCAGTAAACCGGTAGATGTATGATACGTTATGCAATGCGCACTTGCGTTATGTCGCGCATGACTGGAGCACGGCTTCCCGCCTGCTCCCCAGGTCACCCATTTACAAGCAACAATTTGCATGTGTTGCTGCTATCCTGTACCGCAGGTCACTCGCTCGATGTCTTCCTCCAGCGCATGGTACAGCCGCATAGCAGACCAGGCCACAAACCGCTACCTGGCAGCCTGCGAGTCAATGCGCTCCGCCGCCGCAGCCGAAATCAACACATCGCCACGCACCCGCCGTCTCTCTACCACCCCTGCCACAATCAACACAACCAACACACATTCTATCGGGCCGCTTCTCGCCCCCGCTACGCCTTCGTATATCGCGTCAGCCACACCCTGGTGGACGAACGCCTGCAGCGCGACTCGATCGCAGTCGTTCTTGGCGGTTTCTGGAGCCGTTTCTGGAGCGGTTTCTAGTGAAGAGGAGGTCGTTGATGCGCGCGTGCTCGCGTCTGTGGCTGCGGCGTCTCAGGCGCATGCGTGTGTGGAACAGCTTGCGGTTACGCTGATTCTGCATCTCAGCAACTGGGAGGGACACACGGAGGGCGCTCCAGCACAGGTGGGGCACGTGGGGCATGTGGGTGGGTGGTGGCAGTTGCATTGTGTTTCCATCTCTGTTTTTTGGTCAAGTTTACATGTCACTTCTCCAGCACAAGCATCATGGTCACCGCTTACACTTACGTGCTTCCGCTTACACTTCCGCTTACGGCAAAAGGCCCAAATCCCCCGTAAGCGGTGACTATGACAACCGTCATACCAGACGATCGGGTGTACTGGTGTGGCAGATGCGTGAGGCCCATCTGACCCTGCCATTCAGGCTCTATCTCTGTTTCATGCATACGACCAGGTAGGCGACGGTCAGATGTACCGCAGCGATAAGAAAATGAAAAAGACACGAGTGCAAGGGCTGTACTCGCATTGGAACAACGGCAGAATGCTGCAAGGTCATCAGCATGGTTACCATGTTGGCAGTCAACGATACAAACCACACCAAACAACAATTTCGAATCCGTAACCACATATTACAAATGTATCGCATCCTTGAAGTATATTTGCCAATGACGCGGCCTGTTTATCGTGCAGCTCCAGATCACGGCCAGATCCCAGCATGGCCAGGGTTACCATATCACAGGGCTGGCATTCAACCACGCATGGTCCCGCTTGGCACGCAGGTTGTGCAGACGAGTCAGCAGCTGCTGCTGAAGCTCCTGTCCCGCTACCCCGCGCTGTACTGGAGCCCCGTGTGCCTGCAGGCTCTGCTCAGTGAGTGCGGCAAGCGGAGATGGGCGAGCCATGTGGGCTCTGCATTGTCCATGCCTTGAGCGGCCGATGGGAACCGCAAGGCTTCGAGCAAGTGTCACGTCATGGCCTGAATCAGTGAATGAACAGGCATGCAGCACGACCAAGAGAGTAACATGAAACGACCATGTGAAACCTGTGCCCCGTTACAGAGTCACTCATCCGTAATGGATCGTCACATGGTTTACTGCATGTCAAACAGGCGTGGAACGGGGACGTGCTGTTTCACTGCTCATACAGGAAGTAGGCGAATTCAAGACCCAGTGTGTCCTTTGTTTTCACTGGAGCAAGAGAATCGATGACATGAGGGGTGTGTTTTGCTTGTGATGCAGGCATGCTTCAGTTGGAAGAGGGCGATAGGCCCCTGGGCACGCTGAAGGGTGCCACATCTTCAGCGGGGGCCTCGTCAGTGGTGTGGCGGGTGCTGCAGGGATGGGTGGTCAACGCAGCCACAGCGGCACCTGCACGCACAGGTACTAGCCGTGTTTTTATTGGGTTGGGGGCATAGGAAATAGTTCACCAGTGGTAAATGCATTCATGTCCTGTGTGAGCGGGGCCCTGTCAGTGGTGTGGCGGGTGCTGCAGCTGCCGGGATGCCAGGTAAGCGCGGCCGCCGCGGCATTGGACGCACAGGTACGCTTTTGGTTTTGCTTTGCAGGTAGCATAGTGGCTGTACAGGCTTGGGGTAGACCTCTTCCGTACTAGCTTGTGTGTGGAACTGATGCTTTTATGATTGTAAAATATGAAGAATCTCATCATCATCATCATTACATAGCTTTTCATGGTTCAACCCACGGTGCTGCAGCTAGACACAATATAGAGGCAATGAAGAATCTGGATGTGGGGAACTCACTCAATGATGAGGAGTTAGAAGCTCACACGGTCGCTCCGTAGGCGACACTACCGTACGACCGCAGTTTTCTTTACGGACGCGAATTTGATTTTGGCCCGGAATCAGTAAAAAATGCGGTTCGCTGCAAAAATAACTGAATGCCCGTCGACAAAACACAAAAGAAGTGCGGTCGCAGTTCAATTACCAAACAACAAAATGCAAGCTGCCAAGCCTCTCGTCCCCAGCCGGCCTCCTGGAGGCCAGAAGAGTATTTCTGATTTCTGGCAGCCCAAGGATGGCTCATGGGTTGTTCAGGAGAATCTGCCTGCAGCTGCTCCGCCCAAAACACCTGTCCTTCCACGTGCCAAGCCAGTGACCATCGATCTGCTAGATACCGACTGCGATGACTCTGACGACAATCTTGTGGATCCCGAGGAGGCTGTGGACAAGAGGGGCGTACGATCTACTATTTGGATTGTGCGTTGAGTCAAGTTTATGTTGCATGATGGCCTGGGCTACCTGTTCTCAGTTGTTCTCTGTGCAAAACGTGTAAGCTGATTTTGGCAAGGATTCTGGTCTGAAATCGGTAAAAGTTCGCTTGAGATTGCGGACGATTCAAACTGCGTTCACCTAAAAAATAAATGGTGTTTTTTCGGATCCGTAAAACTTAGCATCCGTAAAGAAAACTGCGGTCCTACGGTATGATGTATGTATACTTGGCAGGATAGCTTGAATCAGTGAATCGGACGGTATCCAACCTCGGCTTTTGCATGGCTTGCTAGCGTTCGCGCTCGGTGCATGTGGGTCCCCCTGATGTACTTGATATAGATATATATTCTATACATACAGGAGTGGATCCTTTTCTGCCGTGTAAACATACAGCCGCAACGCCGTGGTCCAAAAAAATACAAACCTACAGCCAGCCTTTGACGTGCTCGGCTTTGGGACAGGACATGCAATGGACAGGCACAGGCATACAGTGCCATTGCTTTGATGAGAGGCCTGCACAGCAGCGGACAGGTCAGGCCAGGTCGAGGATACCACGCAGCATCAGGACTGGGCAGCTGCATCTACTCATGTGCAACGCCGACTCAGTTTGCATCACACAACATGATGAAGGCAATAGGTTTATGATGATGATGCACTCAACAGCTTGTTGAGCAGTCAATAGCCGATGATAAGGATTCAGTCAATAGCTTCATGATGATGCACTCGATCTTGTTACAATGCAGCAGTCCATCACTCTTGATTGCACTCGCACTCGCTCTTGCAGCTATGCGACCGTTTAACCAAATGCACTCCTGCCGCTTTTCTGCAGAGGCTCTGTTGCATCAGTTCCTAGGCCAGCAGTCCCCCATCACCGCCGCCCCCGGCCCGTACCCGGCCCCGACACGTTCCGCGGGAACGGCTGCCAGCGCGGCAGCCGCCGCCCTGCGCCGTTCGACCGACCTCCTAGCAGCCGCCGCCTCGGCTCGGGCCGACACACAGCTCTCGTCTAAGGCTGATACTACGCTGGCTCTGTGCCAGAAGCAGTACTACAGCGGCCTAGTCAGCGGGCTAGCGTGGCTACAGGTATGGTTATGCAGTTTCTAGCTTCATGATGATGCAGTTCAATGCTATCTCTTATTACCACTGTATACTACAGCGTGCTAGCGTGGGCTACAGGTGATGATGATGCAATAGCTTCACGATGGTGAAGTAAATGTCTTGATCGTGATGCATTTAATCACTTTACAAGAGAGCAGTAAGGTGGGTACAGTTGTGAATATGATTGAGTTGGTAGCCTCATGGGGATGCAATCAATATTGAGCATTTCTGATACTATGGATTGCTGTTGTTGAAGCGGTACTGAGCATTACATGCACTCCTTGCGTGTCTACAGGGATCCCAGGCAGGCCTGGCGCCTGGCAAGGGTGTGGTGGTGCAGCTCAAGGCGGCGCTGAAGAGCCATGCGGCATGGCCTGAGTTGCAGGTACGAGGACAGGGCTTGTTAGCATTTCTGTTTGTATGTGATGGCCTTACGTGTGAGCCCGGCTCTGGCCTTCAATGCATAGCCAGCACATATTTGTTCCAGCTTGGGCTGGTGTCCCATCGTAAACTGCGCTGATTCGCATGATGTTCGGAGCTCATATCATATCACTGCCTACCATGTGCCATGGCCTGTGCGCTGGCGGTGTGTGGTTTCAACGTCGCTGCTTACAAGTTGCCACCTTTCAGAGTCAATGTGTTTTTACATCAGGGTTCGTTGAAGGGTTTGTTTCTCAAATCTCAAATGTGGAAAATCCAAGTTCGCAAACCCCTTTTTGAACGGTTGTTACGAAGTTCAAATGAGAATTCGGTATACAGCAAACAATTGCACTGAGTCGGGCAGTGCACTCTTCCACAGCGTAGCAGGCAGCGCATATTCATTCCAGATGGAAAGTCCATTGAAAACTGCCCGACCCCTCTCGCGTTACCTGATGCCTGTGTGAATGGGTCACCAGCAACATCACATTGCCCGCAGTCGTCTAGAAACTGTACTATTTTTTGTGCATAGCCGGGAGCCGAGTCCCGTCGTGCCGAGAGCATGTGCCAAGCATGTGCCAAGAGCAATAGATAGTATTGCTTGCAACTTAACGTGCGCCATCAGACAATGGGTCATGAGCAATGGAGTGTACTGCTGTGAACCGCCTGATTGCCTGTTGCTGGTCCGTGGCTGTGCTGCTGCAGCAACGCTATCTCTGCGGTGCGGCAGTGCTCGCCCTCGCACAGCCCGCAGCAGCCGACATCGCCCTAGCCTTCGGAGCCGAAGAGGCCGATCAACCCGACGAGGAAGAGGGGGGCGATGGGAATGAGCACGTGCCCGGGACTGCCGGGATGGGCGCTCTGCAGGCAGCTGATGGGGACCTGTCGTGCCTGAGGGACGAGTGGAACCATGAACTGCTGCAGTGCCTGTGTGCTGTGCCCCTGGAAAGGTAGGCAGCACGGCTGGGCATGGTGATGTGTACTTCTTTGAACCCTAAGCCTGGCCGGGAGTGAAGCCATCGGCCACTGTTGCCTACAGCTCCGAACTCCCACTGCTCAAATACCTACTGTTGCATACTGCTCCGAACACCTACTGCATTAACTAGGTTGTGTTTTGGTGGTCCAAGAGAACACGTGACCACAGTTCACAACCGCTTGACCAGGAAGCTCAAAGAAGCCTATTCAGCCATACCAAGCTGGGATGGATGTGATGGCATGACATGAACCCTGTAGAGGCGATCAAATAATGAAGTCGATGCAAACTGGTTGGGCAGCAGTATTGCACCAACCAGCCACACCTGGTGCACTGGTGTGTGCAGGTTCTCTCCTGAGGTGATGTCCATGGCCCTGTTTGCATGGAGCTGGGTGGGTGCCTCCAGCCCAGGGTGGCTCATGCCCCTCGCGAGCCGGGCCATGACGGCATGGTGCATGTCTGTGGACCGGCGCATGGGGCTCTTTTCGGGCGAGTGGGGACGTGCGGTGGGCACCGGCATCGAGGCGGACGTGGAGGCGGAGGCACATGAGGTAGAAACGGAGAAACGTGAGTCACGTGGGGAACTGCTGGTGGCAGGAGGTCTGTGTGTGGGGCAAGTTATGCCTGCCTGGCTCGAGTTGCTTGCATGGGTCACAAAATGGACGCATGGAATTGCATTGAGGCAGATCAGAGGCATATATTCATTAGCACAGTAGCCTTACAGTAGCCTTACCTGTTGGCTCCTTGCTGCCATCCTTCCTTGCTTGCCTGACATGTCGCCCCATGTTCTGTACGTGTCTCAGCAGGTGGCGGCGCATGCCTGTTATCTGCTCTTCAGTGCCACTCGCAGCGCCTGACCTTCTTTTTGCCTTCGTCTTGCCTTCTCCTGTTGGCTTCTTCATACCTTCTCCTTACCTTCTCCTGTTGGCTTCTTCTTACGTTCTTCTTACCTTCTCCTTACCTGCCTGTTGCCCCTCCTGCCTGCATCTTAGGTGGTGAAAGCACAGACCTTCTGTCCGCTCTTCAGTGCCACCAGCAGTGGCTGACGTTCTTCATCGAGTTGTGGGACAGCGCAGGGGACAGGAGCGACGCGGACAGGGACGCCATGGCAGGGGTGAGGACATGGGCATGTCATGGCAATGTCGTGGCAGTTGTTGTTCTGTGTCAATGGGGACAATAACGGGAATGGAAGCAACCGACGCAAAAGTCGCTAAGCCAATAAAGGGACATACTGGCAGGGGTGAGGCAACCAAGGCAGGCCGCCTTTTGTCTGAGTGCCAATGGTTTGGTTGGCTTGCGTTGTGCGGAAGCAGCGCCTAGCCCGCAGGTCAGGGTGTAGGCTGACCAATGCAGACTAGGCCTGAACAGCACACATCCATTATATCCATTATATTAGTTATATACATTATATACATTGTAAAGAAACACAAGTCCAACAGCCGCGAGATATATCTGGTCGATGCTCACAGGGTCAGGGTAACCCTGACATGGTAGCCCTGACATGGTCACCCTGACGTTCTGCCTTTTTGCTACCTCTTATCGACCCTGCGCCTCATTGTGTTATCCATGATTACTCTTCCCTGCACTATCTTATCTTGATGTTATTGCTCATGGCTGCCCTTGCAGTTGCTCCAGCGAGCCCTGCACCACGCGCTGTCCAACCCCTCGCTGCTCAGCACACACCCCGCCGCCGCCTCGCCCCGCTTCCGCCTGCTGACGCTTGCGCTGCGGGTGGTGCGGCAGTGCTGGGCAACGGCCAGGGAGGGCAGCGGGCGGCTCGTGAGCCTTGCGCTGCTGCAGGATAAGTTGATCAAGGCGGGACTGCAATGGTGGGTGGGCTTGGCAGGGAACGGGATTCTGGCAATACATCCGGTGCGCTTACCGCCGCATCATTCCATATTTCTTGACAAATGAGGTTGCACTCCTTCAGTAGAATTTCCAAAAGAATGCCAAACCGTTTTTCTACCTAGACTGACTGGGTGCCTTGTCCTTGCACGGTTTGGTCACCTTACTAATACACCTTCCCTGATTCGCACATTTCCTCCCTTACAACTTAGAGTTCACCAGCGTATTTACTTGTTTACGCATGGGCACATCGCCATCAAGTGTACTGCCGGGTTGCCCCTTTCAGGTTCATGCACAGCCCCAGCTACTCTGGCCACCTGTCCCAGCACCAGTCGCAGGAGCAGCACACAGCAGTCAAGGAGTTTGCCACGCAACTGGGCGCACTCATAAGCGGCGGCAACAAACACTGGCAGACAGCGGCTAACGTGCCCGTGTACAACCCAGCTGTGCATGGCAGGTACGTTTCTGGGCGTATGTCATTTCGAACGTCCCCTCGCGTCACACTTTGGCCCCTTCGTCACACTTTCTCCCTCACGTCACTCTTTCCCCTCATGTCACTCTCTCCTCACGTGCCACATGTCACACTCTCTCCCTGACATTACACTTTCAGATCTCTCATGGAAGCCACCGCTGCCAGTACCAGCACTGCTCCTGCCCCCGACCCGACCCGGTCTGTGCCGCACCCAGTGTGGGGCTCGGAGGGGCAGCTGGGGCCCAGGGCAGCCAAGCTGCTGCTGTTCCTGGCACTGAGGGAGGTGGACAGGCTACAGGTAAGCAGCAGCGCGGTATGCAAGCTAGGGAACCAGGGCCGTTACCAGTTTCATTGCAGGCAAGTTCACTGGCGAACCAGGGTGACGGATCACTCAAGTTTCAGGACATAATCACCCGGTGACCCCCATGCTGCCTCCTATTCCTCTAAGGCAGGCTATAACGCATACTTTGCCACATCATATGTGGCAACTGCAATTGTTTGCTTAAGTACTTATTCACGCTCATTGTCATCAGCATCACACGGCTTTCCGCTTATCACACGGTTACGCTCATTGCTGATCATCTCTTATTGTGCAGGTTTGGTCGCAGCCTATCCCTGCTGCCTACGGCCCGCCTGCCCTGGCCCCGCCCAGCAGCGTGCCTGCATCGGTCTGGGAGGAGCATGTAAACACGGCATGGCAGGTGGGTTTGGCACGGGCGTCTGCCCTTGTGTTGCTGCGCATGAACAAGTAAGAGGCAGAGTGTGTAACAAGGCGATGAAACAGCAGGGCATCAAGACATGTGATGCTTGATTGACAGGCCACACCAGCGCCACTGGACGGTTCTCATCAGACAACGCAAGTCCATCAAAACTTTGTTGGAGCTCTGCCCTAAAGGAGGGTAGGCGGAAAAGTGCGAAGCGGCATTTAACAACGTGGGAGGGGGATCACAGACAACGAAGGGGAGGAGATTTGTCATGAGGTAAAGCGACAAAAGAGTGGCCTTTATATCCAGGAGGCGATTGCTTGTGTGCTTCCCACAGGTGTCTCCTGCCCTGGCCGTGGGCCTGACCCAGCGATTCCCTGGAGTTCCAGTGACCCACAAGCTGGTGGAGGATAAGCTGATTGCGGGGTGCTGGCGGCCCGACGTGCAGGCATTGCCCGAGGCTGCGCTCATGCTGGCAATGTCATCACAGGTGGGTGAGAACGTGCTTTTCGTTTGTTGAGTGACATGCAGAGCCTGGAAAAGGTGATTATTGAAATGACTTCTGTCAGGAGGCAGGCAGATTATTTTCCGGAGACCCTATCATAACTGTTGGCCAGAGGGGGTCCCAGACCCTCCCCCACCCCTAAAATCCCAACCATAAGTCGGTCACAAATTCTGACCATGCCATTCTGCTCCATTACATGCAAGCTTTCCAACAAAAAGGCTAACTACCAATATCATCCGATTTACATCATGGCTCAAGCAGGGCTCGTTCCGCAGACCACTGCAAGTGTTGCCAGTGTGTACCGAGTCCATTGCCAGGTCAATTGTAGTCCTTGATGATGATGATGAGCTTACAGATTGGGTCCAGCCGAACACGGCCGTAAAAAGCTCAGGAAGCATCAGAACACTCAGGCACTGAAAGCCTAGCCTGACAGTCCTTGCCCGGGTCAGTTGGAGTCTTTGACCTTCAACCCAACTAGAAACGCGCGCTCAAGCGGCCCCACTAGGGGTCCCTTGCCGTCCCCTACTCCGTGAGCTGCCAGCAGGTGTGCCTCCTTATGGTAGGACCATAGCACCTTCCCAGGGAAAATGGACTAGGGAACAGCCTGCTGACCGTGTCCCTGGCATGCCCGACCCGCTGCCACCACAACGGCCATGGGCGGAATTTCAACATCGCCGTCACTGTCAATGACTGGCTGCTCGGGGTATGCATGCTCACTCTCCTCCTCTGATGCTGACATGGGCAGCGGAGCAGCCGGGGCTGCTGGGGCAGGTGCTTTGGGCTGAAAAAAGCCCTTGAGAAGTTGCTGCCCCTTGGGCAACTTACACTTGCAGTGCTGCATGTGTGTCTGTATGTTGGTTGGATGGTCATGATCAATCGCCTTGTTGCACCCAGGGTTTGGGCAGTACCACCAAAGTGTCACTGGTTTTGGCAGCTCCTTCCTGGGGCGCTTGCTGCCATTTTTCGGTTTCTTCGGTGTCTTTCTCATGTACCCATACTTTTGGATTTTGAGTATGCCATTGTGTAGCTCTTGCCAAGCCCGTCACGGTGGCATACTTTTAGCTCCAATCAGACACCTGGTTGGCCAGCAAACCGATTTTCCAAATCAGGTCCAGATTTCCCTTTACCACCTGTACCCCCCCACCCTCCCCACCCCAAACAACCATCTCAGAAACGCCTGGAAAATTTTATTTAAGCCTCCCGAAGGGTAATTAAGCCAACCCCGTGAAGAAAAGGGGTCACTCCCAGATAGGGTCTGTGGCTATCACGGTGCCT
>QAXH01005769.1:1557-18058 GCA_004335635.1 Chloromonas sp. AAM2
ACGACAGGTCTGACAGGTCTGACAGGTCTGACAGGTCTGACAGGTACGACAGGTACGACAGGTCTGACAGGTCTGACAGGTACGACAGGTCCTGACAGGGAGACACTTCAACTTTCCTCACTTTGGACTGGCACCAGAACAAGGCCAAACCATGGCTGCAGGGGTTCGCGCTTACGTGGCTCTGGACTGTGGCGGCTGCTATTGCTTGTCTAACCTTATTAACAGGCCAGAGGTACTCTCTGCTCACCTGTTCAATGCCCTCATACACAAATGAGAATGCACGTTTGAACTCGGCTGGCCCCGCCCTGATGGGCGCAGCAAAGTGGCAGGGGATGATCTGGCGGAAGTCCCAATCCCGAACGATGTCGTCCACCCATGCCCGCACCTGCCAAGCAACAAACACTGACTGCAAATGAGGCAGTTGCTGCAGACGGAATGACGGGTAGGGCAGCATGGCAGGCAGCAGCAAGGCCTGGATTGCTTGCGTGTGCAGCGCTATGGGAGCGCTTCAGCATGCTGCGCCCCTTCAACTGGACAGCTGTCAAACTGTCGAGTGCTCGCTGGTTACTGAACTGTGCATGCAGGTGTGTGCGTGGCCGGGCTATCCACTGACCGCAGCTGGGACCTTGGAGTACACGAGCGTCTCCACCACAGGCCCCACAATGAGCCGGTTGGACAGCGCGGCAAAGGACTCCTGCAAATGCAGGCATGTGCTCAGGACCATCACACCACATGCAGGCACACAAACAGAGTTTCAAGACTCTGCTTCATAGTCTTGAGTTTTGGTGTGCCATCTTGCTGTCATAAATCAATCCCTTCAGTTGCCTGTATACATCTGCACTATGATACAAAAGCTGCACATGACCACAAGGCAGCAATCATTTGAGCCCGATCCAGGCCGTGTCAAGAGTTATACATGGCGTGCACAATTTACTCGGCGCACCTCCGGCTCCAGCAGGTTTGATGGGTTGAAGTAGAGAACCAGCAAGGCCATCCGTATCCACCCTGTGCAACAGGCATGCAGACAGGATGCATCACACACTCCAGATTGGAGTTGGGCAGGGATGCTGTGCATACAACAGTAGACTGCCTGCGATATTAGAGAAAGGCCTGGCAGGGTGATTGTGAGCAGGCCATCATGCAGCAGGCCATCATGCAGCAGGCCGTCATGCAGCATGCCGTCATGCAGCAGGCCGTCGTGCAGCAGGCTGTCATGCAGCAGATTTGAATGACAGCTGCGCTCAGTCTGTACATGTTTGAGGTACGATATAGGGCGACAGCACAGTTGCTATCAGTTCCCAAGAGCACAGCTTGTTCTAACACGCTGCCTCCAAGTGGTCAATTCAGGACTGCCAAAATTCTAGACAGCCGTGGCCATTCCTTAGACTTGCTTCTATCACGCAGCCGCCTGCCCTCGGGCAACTGGTCATTCAGGACTGCCTGTCGCTGCTGTGTGTCACCTTTCCGCCGCGCCTCCTCTGTGTCCTCCACCGGGCCTGTCTGCGCTATCTGCCGCACCTGCCAGCCACACACACCGCAGCAGTGCGACACGTGAGCAGCCTCAACACATAGGCAGCACGGCCACATACCCAACCGGCCACTGCCTGCCACTGGCGACTTAGCGAAGCCAGCGTGTTGCCCTCACTCAGTAGTGAAGCCGTGCATTGATTACTTCATCTGATGCCTGCCTTTCCTTTTGAACCCAGCCAGCCTACAGCAAGGTCTATTCTGTGCTCCCGCCCATGGCACACACCAGTTCCACCAGGAGTATCTGAAACCTGAGCAGCTGCTCTTTCAGGTAACCTTGTGCGCAGTTCCAGAAGCCACATTCCCTAAGGCTGTCTGCAGTCCGCTCACCTCCTCAGGCGTGCGGTCACCCGCAATGTATCGGTTGAGCAGGTTGTCACGTGCTGTCTCCAGCAGCGCCTCCCGCGGGATCACCTCAGGCACCTGCTCAGCACCACACACGGCGCCCGGCTCGCACACACCAGTCGAGAGCAGTCAAACCCCAAGCTTGCCTACCAGATACCAGTGCACGCACACACAGCAGCCCTGACTCACCTAACACTGGTTTCTGAGTCACAGCAAAAGGCATTCAAACATACCTTACATACCACAGCGGAACCACAGCTCGCATGCTAGTTACCAGTGCCTGTGCGTTTGTTGGAACCTGGCCAGTCTAACTGTAGCCACACCGTGTCCTAGGCAGAAGGGGCAAGGAGTAGTCTCACCGCAACCCAGGGCAGCCATACAGCCATGCTGGACTGTGTTGCCATGGTGCCTGAGAACATGCCCAACTGGCTTAGGCTGATCTTTGGCCCCTGCTGTTCTCTCCACTACACTGTGTCTCCTGCACGTCTTCTAAGAACTGTATCACCAGCCAGACCCTATCCGCCAACGTGCCCCCTGACCTTGTCGCTGACATATATGAGTGCATCCGTGACCAGCAGAGTGCGTGTGCGCTTGTGGAAGAACGCCACCTCGCAGGTCCGCACGAAGTCACTCACACCTGCAGGCCAGGGGAAGCGCCAAGGCTGAGGAATGGGTGCAGTGAACTGACTGTCTCACGTTTCATGCACGACTTGCCAGTTGCCTCAACGCGTGCACTACATGGTCAAGGTGCACACCCGCTCTATTGCATGGCACTGGCAGGCGCATGGCGGTGAAAGCGGGCTCATGCGTAGTGGCGTTGGATGAGGTGGTTCACGCACCGATGGAAGGTGGTATCAAGGCTTTCTGTTCGATCTCGTCCGCCCAGGGCACATCAGGGTCATCGCTTTTCAGTACGCCTGCAGAGTGCACACATTTGCAGCAGATGCGTATCTGGCTGGAGGCGAGGTGAGGACAACTGAATAACAGCTGGGCGTTCAGCAGCAACAATCTGTCACTCTCTTTTCCTTCCTGGCATTTGGTGTTGCTCGTTCTTTAGAAGCCTGGTATCAATCGTCTGCATAATTGGCGTGCCAGTAAATCCCCCACGGCTTGCTGCAGGGTTCCTCCCACCCCTGGTGCTGCCGGCACCCGCCTGTCGGGAAGATGCCTACGAGCTGAGGTGGCAGATTGAGGGGGAAGCTCCACTGGTAGGGTGCAATATAAACCTGCGCAACAAGCACAAAGTGTTGCTCTCCAATACACTGGTCACACAGAGATCTTGTGATGGGTTGCACTGTGCGAACTTGTTATCCAATTGTATTGCAACTAGAAACTGCAGCAGAAGTATTTCATTGAAACTCCAGCCTTCTTAGTATAGATTCCATACTCATGGAACTGCAACGCCAACAAAGTACTCTTACCTTTGCCTTGGGAAACTTGCGTGAGAAGCTGGGCACGAAGGCCTTGTGTTCGTACGCAAAGGTGGGCAGCACGATGTACTCCACAGGCGCATCCAACTCCTTGATGAGCCGCACACACTCGTCCGTGGGTGCCACGGGGGCATGGACCCAGAGGCCTGGACAGCACAGGCAACACTTCCATGCATAAGTGAGAGGGAAATGTTTATGTTTGGAAGGGGGAATTTATGGTGGTGTTCCAGGTGCCTGTTCCGGGAAGCGAGGGGATATTTCTGTAGAAAATAAATGAATGAAAATACCTATAGAACATGACGCTAGTAAGGAGCGAATACCCCTAATCGCTTAGGGAAAACACGTTGGGAAAACCATATGGTGGCAGGCCAGTTTCTTTTCTTGCCTGTCTGCTGCAGCAACAGATGTGTAGCATCTTTTAGTGCACCTGCTTGCCCGTTGTTTGCAGCACAGGTGACCTGACCCAGGGCATGGGTCCTGTTGGCAACCCAAGGCGCGGGCTGCGTGCCACTTCTGTGGCTCCCTGCTCACCTCCGCTCTTGAGCTTGATGACGGTCATCCTGACAGGAGTGTAAACGTTGAAGACCTCCAGAGCCTGCAGATGGCGTGTGCAGGTACAGTCATTTGAATTCTTACCTGAAGCGTGGACTGTTCGCGCTTACAAGAAAAGTTGTGTTTCACAAGGTGGCAGACGCAGGCCACATTGGCTCTTACAAGGAAACACTGGCTCAAGGTGCCGGCTGTGGCTCATTCTGCTGTCATCTTTTGTGTCTGTCGTAGACCAGCACTGATGCAGTGAAGGGCTGAGTGCAAGCTTTTACCTGTGTCTGCTCGAAAATCCAAATGCTGTCGCGCTCAACCTGCACAGCAGGGCCACAAACCTGACTCCACTCAACAACCGGCATACTGTGTCCAGCTGGCTCAAAAATATGATAACTGGATGTGGGAATGGCAGGCAGATATTGGCAAGTACATCTGCTTGCTTGGTTGAGCAACGGGAACCGTCCATCTCTCGCCCCCCCAAATCTCAGCCACCCACCCAATCGGATGTCTTACCTCATAACGTATGGTCTGCCTTGTGAACGCCGGGCCTAAGGGAAAAGGAAAGCCAGTAATGAAGGGATAGAATTGGCTGCCTTTTGAGCTGGGTTGGTTTGTGCTGGGGCTGGGGCTAGGGCTCCTGAGCTTGCGCTGAGAACCTCCTGTCTGCCTATCCGGCGTCTGCTGCCTTGTCGTTGTTTGCTGAGTGGTCTTCTTGGTTGTCATCCTAGCAAAGACAGTGACCGCCGGGCTCCGCCGGACAGTCTTGTCAGCGAGTTTCCATCCATCAGGTGCTTTGGCCCATGCCCTCATCCCTCTCATTCTGCGCGGGCAATAACGCGTCTGATTGAGGAGCAATCAGATCAATCCCAAGCTCACGGCCGATGGTTCCCGGTCGAGTTTGAGCGCTTTTCCCGGACCCGTTTCCGTCGAAAGTCATAACGGGCAGTATCCCGTACAATGTCCACCTGTCGCGCGCAGGACGCCGGGGTTACGATAATTGACCTTTGGCACAGAGCGCGCAGGTTTCTGCAAGGGTCAACTCACAGGACAAGGGTTTGAATTTGTTGGGTATGCCTCGACATGGCGAACACAGTGGGTGTGCAAGCTGAATGGTCATTGGGTTGACCCTGACAACTCTGACAAAGCTGCTGAACAGTCCTCAAAGATGTCAGGTACGTGCAATTGCAGTACCACCACACACATGAACAAATGCACAGTAAACGAGCAAATGCACAGTATACGAGCGCGGTGCTACCTGCAGGAGTTGATGAGGAGATCAACTTGGACCAGCTAAAGCTCCTCAAGCAAATCTTTGATGTGAGCATGCAGCCAGTCACGCATTCCCACAAGGCCACATGAGCCAGAATGTTGCCCACCACTCTCATACAGCCATTGCCAGCTGTCCAAACATATGCCATCCGGGACAGGGTCTGACATCAACAGCCACATTGAGCACGCTGAATACCATGCTGGACGGCATGTCACTAGGATGCCTGATTATCGTAAACTAGCCTTTGCTTGAGCACCCTTGTCATCACGCGGTTTCTGCACATACGGCCATTGGTGTGCTCTTGGCTGAGCAAGGCAGCAGCGGTGCTCTCCAGTCATTGGCAGTGCTCTCTGACTCAGCCACAAGAGAACCATTCATGTCATTTGAATGAATCACTTATGTCGTTTGAATGGTTGATGTATGGTTGACCACTGTGCAGGAGGCTGATGAAGATGGCAGTGGTGAGCTCGACATTGACGAGTTCGCTGAGAAGCTTGGGCCCCACCTGGGCGGCAACCTGTCCATTGAGCAGATCAAGCAGCTGTTCATGAAGATTGACGCGGATGCGGGCGGCACTGTGGACTGGTGGGTCAGAGCCCAGGGTCAGTCTGGGAGGTCTATCGTAGGTGCTCCACACCCACACATGTGTGTCCAGGGAGGCCTTCTCATCCTGAGAGACTAACGTTCAGGCAGGGTACGGGGGTACGCGCTTCCAGGTGTGGCCATCATGGGCTGCTTCCAGCCACAGCTAGATTCACCTGGGCTGGTCAGCAGGCCACGTCTCGGGCAGCCAGCGCTTGCTTACACCAACAGGGAGAATTACAGCAGCATATCAGAAGATGATGGTGCAGCATGATGGTGCAGCAATGATGGTGCAGCATGATGGTGCAGCATGATGGTGCAGCAAGCGCTAGACAACCGTACTTACCACCTGGGGCCTGGCCAGGAAGAGAGACCCGGCAGACACGTGTTTATGCTGTGTTTGGCGGTGTCGCCAGCCGAGTGTTGAGTGCGCCTGACCCTTGTCTCGCCCCTTGCGTCATGTCCTAGTGTGCTCATGTGCCCATGTGTCATGTGCTCATATGTATCATGTGTCAGGGAGGAGTTCACAAACTACATGTTCCTGGAGCGGGCGGAGGAGGCCAGCGGCACAACCAGCGAAAACTGGCGCCTGTTTCCACCTGACTTCAAAGAAAAGAACGACCCAGGCGTGTCACACAGAGGTGTGTGAGGAGCAAGGAAAGGGTGTGTCGACGAATGAGGGAAGGCTGGGCCAGGGCAGCCAAGCAAAACAAGCAGCCATTGAGAGCACCCGTCAGGCTGCAGTGAAAGCATGGCCAGTAATTGGATCCCGATGTATGGTTCCACTGGTTCAGTGCTGCAGCCCACTTACAGGCCGGTGGGTCACAGGATTGCCCAATTCACGTGGGCTCTTGGCACCCATGCCCTGCATTGCATTGCATTCTCTTCCAGCACGTTTGATAGTAGCAGCCTGCACTCATTGTGCCGCCCCCCCTGGCAGCCGCAGTCAGCCTTGCTTCTGCGATGCTTTCCTTGTTATGGCTGTCGTGTACCTCTGCCTGGTAGCTCAACAATGTTAACTGTGTGGGACAACAGACCGCGGCCCAGCGCCCTCAGCCTGCCCTGCAACTGTTCTGTACAGGTGCTGTTGACTCAGTGGTGTACGTGGAGGCGCTGGACAAGTACATATCCTGCTCGCGCGACGGGTCCTGGCGGCTGTGGAACGGCAACGACCTCAAGCACTTCCGTACCATGACCATGGGCACGTCATGGCTCACGGACTGCATTTACATGCCTACAGTGAGCCAAATGCACCGCGCTTTCATGCTGTGCTGTTCCGTTGCCTGCCACGATAGACATGCTGTTCCTGGCGCGACGTGTGATCAATGCCTTACGCCAGGATTATCTGCCACCATCGGGTATGTCTCCATTTGATCAACCTGAGCAACGCTGGTTCAGTTGCCTCTTGCTCTTCCTGGTGCTATTAGCACTGGCAGGTATGCTTATCCTGGTGCAATATATAACGGATTTACAAGCCAGAAGCCTCAAGCCAGTTATGTCTGCCATCGTTTAGTCTCATTCTGGCTAAGATGTTCAGTGAACGTGGCCAGAACGAGCAGTGCTGCTATGGTGTACCAGCAAAACACTGAATCATGTGCAGAGTGGGTTTGTATTGTGTCTGTGTGTAGGCGCGCAAGCTTGTGTTCACGTCTGTTGACCGGGCCATCAGTTACTACGAGGCGAACCGGGGCACATATGAGCTGTCAGGCCGCGTGTACGCATCCGGCAACATGGGCGTGCCTCAGGCGCTCACGCTTGTGCAAGACGAAACAGGCAAGCATGCTGGGGGTGGTGGCTGGGGAAACCCTCTCAGGGACATGGTCTGATAGTCACTTGTAGAGACACAGGGGATGCAGAAAGCTGCTGCCCTCCAGGGGTAAGGGGCCACATGGTGAGGTCATTAGGGAACTGGGTCGAAGCATACAGATGTATCTCATTATCGAGGCGTGGCAAGATGCACATAGCAGCAGTTGTGCGCAGGTACATTATGGAGCAACGCTCAACCTTCAACGTACATCAGTCAGCCAAAGACCTTGTGCACACGTGCTCTTGCCTCCATTGTGATTAGAGCCGTATGCCTTGTCAGATTGACTCAGATTTGTGTTCACCAGAGCTCTGCTCAAAATGGCGGATGTTTTGTGTGTTCTTTCAGGCGAGCGTTTGGTGTACGGCGACAGCAAAGGCCACATCATCATGCTCCTGTGCGGCACCCGGGTGTGGCCCGCCAGGGACCTCATCTGCCAGGACGAGTACCAGGACTACATCTACATACACCAGGACCATGACGACTGGGTGTCACAGGTGTGATAGGCACGCGGGGCACGTCATCAGGTCTGGCACGTGACCAGGTCAGGTTTGTAAATAATGGCAATTAATCATCTGGCATGTGGGAAGCATGTTCGAAAGTCACACTGGTTTGTTGAAAGCTTGTAAGCCCCGCCTACTTGGAACAGGCTTCACCGGAGGTGTACTCATGAGGTCTACTCAGTGATGGCCCATCCATGCATTCATACCGCTGGGACAGGCCCCATGATTTTGGCCAACCTGTCGCTGCTGAAATCCCCCTGCTTGATGGCCCGCTCAACAGTTGTGCGACAGAAAAGCAGTCAATCGATAGTCTATCGATAGTCAATCAATAGATAGAAAAGCAGTCAAGAGATGGCAATCAGAATAGTGTCGACAGTGTCGGCATTGCGGCGACGACAGTTGTTTTTGACCTGCAATTGTCCCAGAACTGGCAAACATCTTTTTTTTTTAGCTTGCCAGACAGTGTTTTTGGGTGTTCACTCTTGCGATGATGCCCTTTCCAAAATACTGACACAGTTTCCAGTGCACTTGTCCAGTTGCACTTGTCTGTTGTGTTTTTGTTTTACAGGTACTTATGTTCTAACCGCGATCACACATGGGCCGGCATGCTTAGGAATCCAAGCATTCGATTGCAGCTGATCAAGTGTGCTTGCCCTGACCGCTGCAGGTGTCCTGGGTGCCTGAGATCGGCCTGGTGAGCTCCTCAGTCGACTCCACCATCAAAGTGTACGACTTTGTTAGAGAAAAGGTATGCAATGCTCACAGCTGAGTGTGGTACGGCATGGATACATTGACAGTCAACAGGCCAGATTGCCTCACTGCAGCACATGTGTCAGTGCCAGCGCGCATGTATTGTTTGTACAGGTCTCACATCATGATGTGCCTGTACTCACTTGGGCACGACGCCGTGCTCATTTGAGTTGAGGCTGTTGCTGCGCAGGTGATCAGCAACTGCACGCACCATTCCAAGGCCGTGTACGGGTTTGTGTGGTGCTCCGCCTACTCGATGTTTGCATCATGTGGCCTGGAGCGGGACATCATCCTGTGGCAGGTGGGGCACCTGGGTCACGCACAAGGGGGCGCAACTGACTGAGGAGAGGAAGAGAGAGAAAGAGAGAGGCAGGGAGAGAGACAGAGCGTATTTGGGGTATGGACAAGCTCATGTGGGAGTTGCTGTTTGACCTTGCATCTGTACAGCAGTCAAGTGTCGTCAGTATGATGCTGCCATTTGCCACTTGATTCAAGCTGATCAGTGCACAGAGCTTGCCTGACATCGTATGTGCACTGTGCCTTTCCCCAGGGCAACACCACGCGCCGCATAGGCGAGCTGACTGGCCACACCGCCAGCGTCACCCACATCGCCTTAGATGAGAAGCTAAATCATGTCTTCACACTTGGTGCGGACAAGATCATCAAGGTAGGACCCGAGTGACTGAATCCGTGCAAGTACGATTACAATACCTATGTGATTGCGATTGCGATTGTGATTGTGATTGTGATTGTGATTGTGATTGTGGCATACGAATACTATAGCACGAACCAGGGCTTGCTTGTGGATGGCTGAATGCTGCCACAGACGCAGGTGGTGGCACGTGCTGTTGCTAAGCGTGTTGTCAGCGTTGCTTTGCGAGTGCTTGCTGTGATGGTTGTTATTGTCGCAGGTGTGGGACATGCGCACGCACAGGTGCCTGCAGACCCTCACACAGGACGACTGGAAGAAGCCGGAGGAGGCTAAGCCAAACTTCCTCATGTACGATGCAAGGCACAGGTGAGGAGCGCCAGGCTGGTAGACGGGTTTGAAAACTCGCCTCTAGCCGAGCTGACTCGCATGGCATGAGGCGTGTGAAGAGCTTGGGCGGACAGACGTGCGGCAAACAATAGCAGAAGCCAGACCATGAAGGTATCGACCTTACAAGCTTGCAGCAATTCACAGTTCACAAAAAGCAATTCACAGACAGACTTTGATTTGAATGTCGGAGTACAGCTCAATGGCGATGATGGATAGATCTCACTGACCATGTGTGTTACCTGCTCTGATATTCTGCCTCCTTGCAAACCAATGCCCGTATGTTTGAAAATAGTGGCATCCTGACCCAGTCTCCGTTCTTGCTGTCCAGACGCGTGGTGACTGCAGTGCACAAGCCGTACGTGTGGGCGCATAAGCTTGTGGCACAGGACCGCACAGGCCACATGGACGCGGTAAGGCAGGGGCAGGGCGCCATGGGTGACCAGGGCTTGGAGGCAAAACGCAAGGCAGATTACAGCCAAATGCGTGCCATGACTTGCTGGACGTCGCATCAGTGTAGATTGTGTGCGGCCAAAGTATTTGGAGCTCCTGTTCAGTTCCTTACCCTACCCTACGCCACCACCTACAGCAAGCTTCCTGACTTTGTGCAGCAATCAAGGAAATCCTCTGACTGCTTTTGGAAATATCATGATGTTGGACTGTTGGCAGCTTCTGTACCCTGCGCCACCCTATACGTGCATGCACAATGTATGTATGAATGCATTACCTGGCTGTGCAGGTGCGGGGGGCGCTGTACAACGCCACCTTCAGTGTGATCGTCAGCGCGGATGAGAGCGGGACTGTGTGCGTGTGGAACGTGCTCAACGGCCACAGGGAGGGCAGGTTTCAGAAGGCACACGGAGAAGCCAAGGTGATTTGACCATCGGAAGTCCAAGTGGCACACTGTAGTTCCATGCAGTACTTTTTGAAGCTTCATTGATACTGAGTCACTGGCTTATTGCAAGCACTGCAGCTCCATAGAGTGTTGCCTGCTGGTGACATTACAGACAGACAGTGACAAACGCATGCGGGTGGCCGTTGCCTTGATATACATATACTGCACACACAGCACGCCAACTGCACTCTGCGATTGATTTCCTGCGCTAGTGCTGTTTTGTGAGCACACGTGTGATCTTTGTCACCATTGCAGTTGACATGCATGTGCTTTGACAAGAACGAGCGCCGTCTGGTGACCGCTGCGGGTGATGGGAGCGTGGTTATGTGGAACTTCAACAACGGCTCGAAGCTTAGAGAGTACACACACAACGAGAGCAAAGAGGAAGTCAGCACGGTAAGCAGTAGATCAGAGCAACAGTGAGCCACAATGTGCTCGTGATTACCTTGATTGTGCAAGTCCCTGGATCCCAGATGGGTTGTGAGGGATGCGGCAGGTCACCTGCTCTAGCTGCTTAACCATTGCACATTGGGTTGCCTGCAGGTCATTTTTGCAGCGGATGAGAAGCGAGAGTCAGACGCTGTGTACGCTGCCGGATGGAACTCAAAGGTGATGACTGGTGGGGCTAGCTGAGGCATGCGTGCATGGGCGGTAAAGTAGTCAACACGTGCTCATATCTGGTGCACACCTGGTGTAGCTGGCAGGAACTAGGCACGCATGTGTTGAGAGTTCCAACTGCCGTTGTTAAGAGAGTCTGGCAGCTAGCTTGTTTGCAGTTGTCGTGGCCTGCCTCTTGGCTATGCCTGGTGCTTGGAGAGTGCCCTCACTATCTTGTGGTTTGGCTGTTGTGCTTGCAGGTGTTTGTTTGGCAGGATGATGACGCCGACAACGATGTCATCAAAGAGTACAGGTAGAAGCCCACCCCATGGCACTGCCCGTGGCTATCAGGACACAAACCTCTACTGTTCCACTTGTCGGACGATACAGATGCAAAAACACACTTGCTTGCTCACTCGCTCACTCACTCACTCACTCACTCACTCACTCACTCACTGAGGTTTGGTGCATGTGGCAGACCAAACGACCATCCTACTTGACATGGCTTGCACATGTACCCAACCGTCCCATCATGCATGTGCGCTGCACACAGGACATACGAAGGGCACCGGGAGGATATCCAGCACATGGCGGCCTTCCCTGACCGACAGGTGTGGCTTTGCGAAGGATACATGCCGCTGACCATCGCATGCTCCACGCACCTAGCCTGTTGCCTTTCTTCACTCAGCAGTGACAATTACCTGCCACCTCATGTGCCTCGTGAACGCTGCTGTGGCATCTGCCAAGCTGAATCACACGATTCCAGTCAGGATGTGCACACCAGTAAATCTTCAGATCTACATAACCTGCGACTGATGGTGTGTGCTCAAACACGCGCTCAGTGTGTGCGTGCACAAGCTCAGTTGTACACACAACGCACCACAACCATGCACACTCAACATTTCACACATGGTGCATGGCGCCGTGCAGCTCCTGGCCACCGGGGACTACGAGGGGCGCATCACCGTGTGGAACCTGTTCTCGGGCGAGAAGCGAATGAGCCTATTCCACAGGTGGGGATGGATGCATCAAGGTGTGACTGCATGGCAGACCAGGCCACTTGACTGTTGTTACGTGTCACGTTTAGCTAAGAAAACGACGTGTCAGTCTGGGTTGTCCGGAGTAGCGCTGTTTCCAAAGGCATAGGAGGCGCTTTTCACACTTGAAAGGCTTTGATGTAGGGCTCATGTGCAACTGTGTGTGCAAACTCTGGTGGTACAGGGCGGAACGGTACGAGACCAGTGTGGACCGTCTGCTGTGGCTGCCCGCCCGGCGACCCACCTCCCCGGGGGCCAGCACCTACAACAGCCTTGACACAAGCAGCGTACAGGGCGGTGAGTGTACGCATGTTGCGTGGCCATATCATGGACTACATGCAGTAGTGTGCGGCCAGGTGCCTGTACCGGGCTACAGGCCGACAAACCTCCGCTGCGGCATGCAGAAACGATCCATGTACCTTGCAGCATGTACATCACGACCTCCTGGCCGTGCCAGCATTTGAAGACAGGCCATGCATGTCATCGGCGTTATGCAATGTGCTTTGATGAAATGAGTTTCGCTTCGTGCACTTGCCGTGTGTTGTGGTGCGCAGGAAAGCGGGAACCGCAGGTGCCCATGCTGCTGCTCTCCTGTGGTGGGGACGGCGCCATGCGTGTGTGGTCCATCGGCACTGTGGGCAAGCTCATGTGCACCATGCCGGCGGCTCAGGTCAGAGGAAGAACTGCTCACGTTGGCTTGCTTGTGAGCTCACACCTGCAGCTTGGTTGGCAATGCTGCAGCACGACAGCTGAATGGGATATGGTCACTGGTACCAAGGCTTGGCATTGTCTGGCGTTGCATACTAGGTCTTCAGCTCTAGGGACTGTTTGGCAGGAGCCGACTGCACATGTCAGGAGCCAACTGCACATGCCTATAATGCTGTCTGTCACTTGTGATGCTTCCTCTTGCTCTCAGGGGCACCTAGAGCAAGTGACCGCTATCTGTAGCGACCATGACTACGAGCATGTGGTGGTGGGTGACAGCGCCGGCCACCTGCGTGTGTGGGACATTCGCGGGGGTGTGGATACGTCAAGCCCTGAGGCTTGCAGGGCGTCCTTCAAACAGGTGGGCAGAAGCGACCAGGGGCTGGTTGCCTCTTGGCCCTGCTAGCATGCAGTTGCATGCAGAGCGCTGCCACATGCCATTACCATGCAGACCCATGCAGTGGCACGCTGCTCATGATCGCTCACTCATGTCGTGCAGTGCAGTGCAGTGCACGGCCTTGGAATTGCTTGCATGTGAGCACTGGTCTCTACTGTTACGTCTGCCCTGTTGCAGCGCACCCACTGGCGCGCTCATCGTCAAGCCATCCTGGCTCTGGACGTCATCCCCGGCCGGAATCTCATCGTGTCAGGCAGCAAGGACAACAATGTCACGCTGTGGACGTTTGACGGAGCGCAGCTGGGACTGCTGGGTGAGGGCAGGGTGCATATGGCCACTTAACAGGACCAGTCTCAGTGATGCAACTTGAACATACTGTGCCACCAGAACCCTGACGATGCTGAGCGCTTGTTTTTGTGCGGCCCAGCAAGAGGTATTCAATTGCTTGTCTTGTCAAGGCCTCTGGTGAGGTTCTCTGCTCAACCCCAAGCTTGAGCGGCCAACCATATTGCCACAGCTAGGCCCACCTGGACGCCACCTGCTGCGCCACCTGCACGCTGCCAGTGTGACATGAGCCATCAACTCCTTCACTGCAGGCGAGGATGTGTGGGAAATAGATGACCTGCGCACGTGGCGCGACTCGGAGGGAGTGGACAAGGAGCCCGTCATGCCCGACACAGGCAATCTGTACCTGCAGGTACGAACTGGCAATGGCTGGGCTCTCGTGGTATTGATGCGTGTCATCCGCATGCATGTGAGCTTGGCAGTCTACAATTGCAGGCAACCTAACGCTGCTGGGAATGGAGTTGACCTTGCTTGATAGATCAGTCTCGCATCCTTTTTCTTGCAGATCCCTGAGGAGGGTCAGGATTACGTGGACCCAGAGACAGGCAAACCGAAGACGCACAACTTGGAAGATGACCTGGATCTGACGAGCGTGCAGCTGGTCAACGCTATGATCTCGGACAAGAGGGCCAAGACTAAGCAGGCGATTATGGCCAAGCCGCAAGGGCTGCACTCGCAGCTACGCTTGCATGAGCTGGAGACAATCCCTACCACTGCGAGGGAACTGTTGGGTGCAGAGCGGACCGCGCACAGTCATGCGAACACTACAACAGCAAGCGAGAAGGCTGCGGCCATGGCAGGAAAGAAAGCTGCCATCAAGAGTGGGCACTCTGCAGTGAAGCATGCTGGCATACTGGCGCCTAAGCGATGATTGCGTATATTCACAAGACCGGCCACGCCATGCTGCTTTGCGGCAAGAGCTTGGTTTTTAAATCGTAGATGTTACGGACTTTTAGCAGGACTGCAGAACGAATGTCAATGCATGGCTGGTAGGAGTGCCACATTGTGGTGATGTCTGTTGTAGTGGCAGAGTGTGGTTGTCAGTTGTCAACCGTCAGTTGTCAACACTGGCCACTCCAGTGAAGACACTTCACATTCACCACGCATAACAAAAAGATGTTTGCCAGTTCTGGGACAGTTTACAGAAACAACACTGGAGCCAGTGTGGCAACAGGGACAAGGTGACTGTGTTCGTACCAGGGTACAGGTTTAGTCAGAGAGATGGTGATGGGCTTGATGCAAAATGGTGGTCTCAACGCATTGTACAAACCTTGCATCCTACTCTAGCTCTACACAGTTCTGCATCGTGCGAATGCTAGCGATGCGGGAGATACACACCTGAACCCCTCAAGGCCAAGGCACCTCGCCAGCGGCCTGCCGCCATGCGTGTGTTTGCACAGGCTGAGCCACACTTTGCCACTGCAAACACGCACTTACAACATTAGTTCGAGTGCTGTTCCCTAGAATTGTCCCAGAACTGGCAAATCCTTTCTTCCCCTGTCTGTGTTGTGTTAGGTTGCGGATTGGAACATGGATAACGACCTTCTGTGCCAAGCCTGGGCCACAAGGTTCACGGACGTCTGGTCGATGAATTGGTCGGATAAAAGAAGGGGCCATCAATGTACGTCGCGTGCTGCAAGGCACAAGAACGGAACAGAACGTGCGTTGCGCCAATCCTAAATTGGAAATCACAGCTCGTGCTTTGTGTGAATCACAGCTCGTGCGGGAAAAAAGTGAGTCGGGACGTGCGAGGATTATCTATCGAGACGAGAAGCCGCCCAAGAAGTTGTCTGACCGCAAGACGGTACCGCAAGACCAACCAATCTAGGCGCTTAGCAGCGGCAGGCATCACCATCCATGACCCAGATTAAGCACTTGCAACAGGTGCAGGCTTGCGCACAACATCACGCACCGCCAGTCTCTGTTAATTAGAAGCTCCCAAAGCTCAACATTTGCTGCCATGTAGCGAGCTGTGGTGTTCGGCTGGTAAGGAGCTGACATATGGCGATGAGGCCGGCTCGTAACAATTCGAAGCAGCTGACCGGACTGCGCTGTATTTGTCCCTTGGGCAAGAGAGTGAGGCACCATCACTACCTCGGCTACTGTACTAGTCAGGCTTATTTGGAGAGGCAAACGCAACCTCCGCCTCTAGAACCTAATCGCCGATAGCGCTTTCATCCCGTCCATGTGGCCCTGAGACCCAGCCCAGAAATGGCCAGAGAGCTTGTACTGACCTATGTGCGAGACCCTGGAGCTTTTTTTAGCATTCAGCAGCTAATCGACCTTTTTGGCAGTTATCATACTTGAATCTGGCAGTTATCATACCACAATAACTTCTCCGTGGCTGACGCCAGACGCTATCTGAATATCCCAGCAGCTGTATTTCGTTTGTAAGGAAAGGTTACACCCAGGAACGCGGCAAGGTATGGGCACCACGGCAAGGCTCGCCACGGCACGGCCCGGCGCCGCGGCAAGCCCTGCCCGTCTGACCCGCATGTAGGTCACACTTCCAACACGCACTTAAGCTATTCGAACTCGGGTTCAAGACATAAGCTTTTATTTTCTCTGCTCACAAGTCGTCCTCTGTTGGTTTACCGTGCTTCAGGTGCCGCTGCCGCAACCACTACTGAAAAAAAAAAGTTTGCCAGTTCTGGGACAGTTTCTAACAAGTGCACTGGGGCCAGTGTAGGGCCTACTGAATAGTGAGTGGATATGGTGCATTTGGTAACCATTGA
>QAXH01005770.1:0-17279 GCA_004335635.1 Chloromonas sp. AAM2
CTGCCACTCGGCGTCAAGATCAATGAGGGCGGCAAGCGGGTCCAGGGGCGAGGCAAGAACAAATTCCGAGTTGTTGCAGCTGCGCACACAGGTAGCAACACATGATTGCAGCCACAGCAACACAACAAGCTCAGGCCAGTGCGCTCAATTGTGCTGCGTGTGACATACTGCCCCTTGCTCGATGTCTGCTACACTGCTGGCAAGCGATTGGTCATTCCATGTTCCACTGTGCCCAGGTGACTCACATGGCTGCGATTTTTGTGAGCATCTTGAAGCTCGCATTGGCTGGGTCATACTTGAGCCAACCGTGGAAGCCTGCACCAGGGCACACACAGCGACATTGGTTGATGCTCTCAAATGCCAGCTCAGCCATGCGCATAATGCATGACTACACAAGGCACTGGTACTGGCAGCTAGTCCGGTTCAAGAACAACGGATCGGTTCCCGCATGCCAAGTGACTGCAAAAGTGGTACAGCGGGTAGGCAGGAAAAGTCACCTGAATTGTATACATTCTCTCCTGTAAAATCTGTCACCTGCCCAGAACCATTTCCCCACCTTTCTCCTGCATGTCTGCCATCATGGTGACAAGCTCAGGTCCATTGCGTGGCGCTGGCACGTCATGCAGCTCGTCGTCATACCAGCAGTGCTGCACGGTCATGCGGTTCTGCGGCACAAAACAGGAATGCCAGCACTTGTAGCCACGTTCTCAAACATGTGCAATCATGCTCCGTAAACAAGTTTGTAGGCATACACTGCCTGGCTTGCATCCTTTCTGCGAGATGTGCACTGCCTGGCATGCGTTAACATCTCTCCCATGCACTCCACCCATGCAGGCAGTGAGGGATGTCAGTTCTCACACCAGGCGTGCCCGCACCTGTGTGAGGGTGCCGGTCTTGTCGGAGGCGATGACGGTGGTGCAGCCCAGCGTCTCAACACCCTGTCAGGCAACGGGCAGCAGAACATGTCCATGATATTCTCTATGTAATGCACTCACTGTCAACGGTGCGTTCACTGACCGTCAACGGTGGCAATCTCTTGATGTGAGTGAATGGCAACACCACCCACAGTCGCCCAGATTGCAGAATGGCCTGACTGGCATGCAGCTCTGGATCAAATGCGCCTGTGTGAGTTTATTTGTCTCTGCCTACCTGCAAGTTCTTGACCAGCATGTTCTTCGAGTGCATTCTCTTGGCTGTCAAGGCCAGAGCAACGGTCAGTGTGCACAGCAGGCCCTCCGGCACAGTGGCGACGATGACTGAGATACAGTACACGAGTGCCTGCACCACGGTCTGCACTCCTGTGCCGATGCCCACGCCTAAGAAGATGAGACCCAGGATAATGGCCACAATGGAGACCCACCTGCAATACATAGGTGCATGCATGGTTAGGTACAAACAGAATGGACTACTGCGGAAACACAAATCGCGGCCAACATGACAGCTGGAACGATGGCATCCACAAGGCCCGTGCACCCGTAGCTTCCTGCAAGTTTTCCAGCCAAAACAACACCACGCAGCGATTTAATCAACACCATGCCACGCCACTAAGCCCCATAGTTCCTGCCTTTCACAAAAATCTTGTGTGTCTTACTTGATGAAGGTGTTGATCTCGCGAATGAGGGGAGGTGTGGTGTCGCCGTCACCAGACTCGGCAGTCAGACCAGCAATCTGCACGTGCACAGCGAACACCCACTCAGACAGACAACGATCTGGGCCTGCATGCTCGCTCTTTGCACTTCACATGGCGAAACCGCAAGCACATCATGGCCATGTTGAGGGCCTCAGCGCCTCAGCAACCTGGGTGATGGCACAACTCACTAACAGTGATGACACATGCCTTTTAACCCAGACACTAGCAGCCTGTGCGTGACCAGTTGCATGTCCCAGGGGCCCCACCTGTCCCATGACTGTGTTGTCACCAGTGCCCACCACGACACCCTTGCCGTGGCCAGACTGCAATCAGGAGAAGGACATTGCAGGCACTTGCAGCTGCTGTCAACAAAGCCAACCCCTATGCACTCATCAGAACATGTGAATTCACTGAATACTTCATGTGCTTGTTCTTGGCTGCATTCCTAGTTGCATGGCACGTGAAGCTGCGAATGCCACAAGCACTCCTGAACAAAGAGGTTTCGTCAGGCTGTACGCAAACTATTGCTGCATGCAGACCTCATGTTTGTTGCCTCACCGTCAGGATGGTACTGAAGAACTGCACATGCACAGCGCAAACACGCGGCAAAGGATTAGCGCCAGCAGCATCGGCATGGACACGTTTCGGGAGCCAAAAGATGCTCACAACCCAAGAGGCACAAGATTAGTATCATTTGGTGCAGGGTTGCCAGCAATGCTGGACTAGGCCTGCTCTACATGCCACAGGATCAAATGCAGCAATACCGTAGGGGTACGATATTCAGTACAGCACTGCTATGATCGCCGACCCACCAGGAGGTTTGCTGCCTCGATAGCGGGTGAGCGCACGCCTTCCTTGCGGACCCGCCCATGCTCTCCCGACTCTCCTCCAGTCTCCACTTGGTCGGCATTGCGCTCCTGGGCCTCGCTCTCACCCGTCAAACTGTAAAAGGCAGGGTGGGAGGGTACACTTGCTCAGACAACTGTCAAGTCATGTATGTTGAGACCGCCATCAACATGCAGCAGCCTGAAAACGTAGCTCAGCAGCACTGTGTGAATGACACTTCCAGCGTTACATCGAACGAATTGGTTACACTACAGGTCCGTTTCGTAGAAATCAGTCGGTTGAGACAGACGATCCTTCCCACACACGCACCTGCTGTTATCAACCTGCACGCAAACAAGCACAATAAACCATTTTGTCAGTATGCTAGTTGTGAATGAATAAAAGTAGTCTTTATTGGTACCCTTGCACCGCTCAAGGTTGAAAGGCAGCAAACAAAAGTTGTTTCCTGCCCAAACACTCGGCGACGTCTTTCTTAGCTACCGAGGCTGGTTGTTGCATTCAGTGAGCCATGTGCCAGTCAGCCTGCTGTCCACACCAACCACCAGACGCAAGCAAAGTCAGCAAGCACATCCTTCTGTTAGCATCAAAACACAAGGATACACGGCCTGTGCCATGGGAGATACCCCTACTGTGCATCCACGCGCAGCCGCACCTTTAGATTGTATGCATGGATGACTCTGACGTCCGCCGGCACCTGGTCTCCCTCTTGGAACTCCACCACATCACCGGGCACCAGCTCCGATGCGTCCAGCACACACATGGCACCATCACGAAGCACCTGAGCCGCGGCACCAAACAAGACGTTGGTACCGGATCACCTGTGGCAGCCACAAACACTGCCGCCCAGCACACACGTGACACCACTTAGCCGATGACTGGCACAAACCACAACACCTCAAAAAGGATGCAAACGCACATGACAAGGTAGACATGGCATCCAGTCGTGCACGGCGTCAAAGTCGCAAGCCAGTTCAACCGAAGGCAATGATATCAGCAACACTTGCAATGTGGCACAGCACTGCAAGAGCAATACCCAAGCAGCCCTCTGCTCACCTTGCACTTCTTGGGCACCATGTTCTTGAATCCCTGTAGCGCATGAGCAGGTACCGACAGTCAGCGACAGGTCACAGGGTGGTGGCATGCTTCAGCAACAGGCTACTTGAGGTCCTTCTTCGTGTTTGATGGTTGGCGACAAGTTGCATTCTTGTTGGGTAACTTGTGCAAGTAAGCAGCAGGCTTGTGATCCCAGTTTTGTGACACAACACAAAGCTAGAGCAGCTGCAAGCACCACACACTACCTTGCCAAAACATTAATTACAATGCACCTTGTTTGTCTCACCTGCATAATGGCATTGCTCTTCGCCTCCTGGAAGAATGAAAACGTTGCCGTAATGAATGTCACCACTGCAACGATTTCAAAGCCAAAGCGATTCCGAACTTTGCAATCTTGTGCCGTCGTCAACCCAGTCAGTGCCCAGTCCCGCTCAATGCACGATACGCACAGCTAACTACCTGAATGCGGCCATAATCGTACAACAGCAGCAAGATACAACTAGTCAAGGCATACTGAGCGTGTGCAAGCTGGGCTGCATTCGGTGTCACAGCCACTCACGTTCCAACACAACGCCAAGGTACAGGTTGCTCGCATCCGACTTGTCCAAGCCATAGGCAATGAAGCAGAGGATGCCTGTGGGCAGTTTGAAAGTAGGGTTTTTGGAGAGAAGTTGATGCGGAAGTTCACACAGCATACACACTAGCATATCAGATGTGTCAAGCTCAACAAGCGGCGCCGCAACAAGAACGCACGAGCAGCCGGCATCCCTATGCTTGTCATGGAGCGCAGTGAGAGGGGTGCATGCCATGGCCATGCGTTAGATACTCGCATGTCGTGGCATTGGCCGAGTTCTGCTCTACTCACCACCACCGATGAGGAGGATGGCAAAGAAGTTGTAGTACTGGCGCAAGTACAGGAGCCATGCGGGAATGATATCCTGCAGCACACATGATCCAGTCATGCCACAAGCTGAGCGAGCACTAGAGGTGTGCAGCCTGGGCCATGCAGCAACACCACAGTTGCAACAAGCACCTGGCTGACTGAGGCGAGATGCACATGCCAAGAACAATGGTTACAGCTACAGCAGTGCCGGTTGTGGTGCCATTGGCTTTGATTGTGTGCTTGCCAACCAGACGCAAGGGACATGTGCAGAAGCAATTCTGTGCTGCTGTGTTGAAAGTGGAGCATGTCGGGACAACACTCTGCTAGGAACAGTGGGTGGCTAGAGAGATGAGAAAACGCATGCGACTGGCAGACGAACTACCTGTGCGGCGCTGCATACGTCATGCCATGAGCTAGCTGCGCAACTATACTGCCAAAGTGTGCGCCTAACAGCCCCAAGCCTTATAACAGTTGCACCCAGACAGTTTCAATGCTGTCATTGGACACGCACCGCTGGTGTCAACCTGCACAGGCAAGGGCATGGATGTGTCACTGAGGTGCTGCATTAAGCTCTCAAGCAAGCGCTGACAGTCTGGACACTCAGCACCAGCACACTCATACATATACATAGGCTCATAACTCATACGTCCTATCCCTAAGTCCTATCATACGTCCTATCCCTGTTGACCGTAATGCGAACATTTACGGCGCCTCTAAGCCGGCGACGGAAAGGCCAGAAGTGCGCAGATACAATACTAGCCCGGTACACAGCTTAAACTGATAATCGCGATGGCCGCACCTGTTCCAGCCATGCTTGGCCCTGAGCTCGACCACCTGTGATGACGACAAACCCGTCTCAGGCTGCACACTGTGCTTTTTGTATACTTCGTCGAGCGTGAACTCATGTTCATCTGTAGATACAAAGACAGAGAGACGAAGCGAACGGTAAATGAGACCCGCCTCCGAATGCGATTTCCTTCAGGGTTTTGCTGACGTTTGTTTTCTAGGCGTCACCCACCAATCGGGATGTCCTTTCGGCGATCCTCTTTGTCTTTTTTGCCCATCCTGTAGTTCTCTGCTGTGTTTTGCACAACTTTCTTAGAAAGCCGTCATTGCCATTCAGTTCATCTCCAAACTGAGTCCGCACGTGTATCGGCCTTGTAGGGGCTTCGGTATTGGTGTCCAATAGCAAGAACCGACACGCATACAAGGGAGCAAGAATCAATGATGGCAAAACCGGCGAGCAACCGACAACCGGATCAAATGCGGGATCAAAAGGCATCTGGGAATATTCTTGGGCGGCGCCAACCCATCCCGAGCGTGGTGGCCATTGGTAGGTGTGATAATCTAGCGCAGGGAGGGCACTCCCCTCTTGCCTGCTCCGCGCATTCGCGAGTTTAACCGCACTCATCCAACTGACTTGGTTGTTGTGGGGCTTGCTGTCATAAGTCAGTGCTTCCTCTGGACTTCGAACTCAGTTTTCTTGCCCTATTCCCGGTTGGAGCCGGTTGGGCTCAATGCTCACTCACATTCACCATCCGCGGTTGTTAATCATGCTTCTCCTGATCAGGGGTAGGCAAGTCTGTTGTTCTGAGAAACAGATGTGATGATAATCACTCACAGTTCACATGCAACCGTGGCGGGGTACTGTGAAGTGATTATGCATCAATCAAAGCGACATCTTCACACATACAGCGTGCTCTGCCTCTGCGAATAGTTTTGCTATTGGCAGTAGTATATGATTATGGTGGTTGGTCTTAACCACTCGGCCTCCTTACTTTCGCCACCCGGCGAAACTCTCTGAGTAGTACATGATGGCTGCCCGTCCTCCCGTGCACCAATGCCAAACAATATGCACACACGCATGCCAAGCTGCATGCTCTCAGCAACCAGTTGAGGAGCTGGGGTTGATAGTCCAACTGTCCCTGAGCTGGGGTTGATAGTCCGACTGAGTCCCTACCTGTGCTCGTGGCACACCTCTCTCACCGCCCGCCAGTGCACTGCACAAGCTCACAGCAACAGCCGTAGCAGCCTCAGCACAAGGGACAAGGGACAGGACAAGGCACAGGACAAGGTACTAGAGTCTCAACCGCTCGAGGCACAAATGCCACAGCAAATCTGTGTGAGCAAATCTGTGTGGGCACAAGTACCCTGGCACGCTTACATATGCAAGTGGGACGCCAAAGAATGACAAGAGTTATCATTTTGCTAATTCCGTCGAAAGAAGTACCAGCTGTAGAAAACAATCTCTGAAACTTGTCCAGAAAGTGCGCAACACACACTTTGCATTACAAAGTCAGCCCTAGACGTTGTTTTGTTGACGTTAAGGTTTGTTGATGATGGGTTTCGAAAGGGTCTTCAAAAGGACTAGCATAGCTGCAGGTGACGCCACTGACTCGTATGCCATCTGCAACAAAGCCAACACGTGCTGCCCTGTGTGGGACTTGGCGCCCGCCTTTGGGTAGGGCTGTGCGCCTCGCCAGGTGCTATGCAAGTATTACAGCTTTGCCTTGTTCGTAGGCAAGTTGCTGTAGCCGTCTGAGGGACTGATTACACATTTGCTAGTCGGCATCAGGAGCCCATTAGTATGCAGTGTTCGTCATAATGCAATGTGGCAGATGCAATGTGGCAGATGCAATGTGGCAGATGCAATGTGGCAGATGCAATGATGGCAAGCAGGTCTACACGCATTCTATTCTAGTATTCTACTATCCAGGTGTGCCGCAATCCCCTTCACCTGTAGGTTGGACGGGTTGGAATCCCTCCCCTCGTGTGAAATATATACCGTTCTTTTTTTATGCAAAGGGTATGGTGGACCTGTTACAGGACCTGCACAGTGGATGTGGGGCTCAGGAAGTTGCAAATGGCCACACCTCTGACTACTTCTCCATGTCCGGCGGGCTACCGAAAGGCTGCCCCATGTCACCAAACGTGTTCAGTGTTTTCATGGGTTTCCTAGCACGCATTGTTATGCACAAATGCCACGAGATATGGGTGAAAAGGTACAGGATGGCATACCGCATTGACGGACAACCAGTCTCAGCACCCTCTGGGCAAGGCGCACGCATTCCATGTGGTGCATGCCGATGACCTTGTGCTTATGGCAGACAAAGCTGCAGGACTGGAAATAGCATGGAGCAGACAGCAGAGGAGTGGGGCATGCAACTCAACTACACCGACACCAGCCGTGGTGTTTGGAGATAGTGGCCGGGAACAGCAGAAAGGGCAAATACAGCATGTCAATGAGTTTCGCTATCTGGGCAGCATTCATCAGAATCCAGCGTAGCAGGCCACAGAGCTCAGCACACGCATATGGCAGGCAGGTGTCGCCTTGCATGACCTTCAATGCAAGGTGTTCAGTGATAGAGGTGCCAGCTTGACCAGCAAGGAGCGCATTTACAAGGCAATTGTTGTGCCTATCCTGAATTATGGCGCTGCTGAGTCACGGGCACCAACTAGAGCTCAGCAGCACCAGTTGGATGTGTTCAACAACACCTGCCTGCGATGCATTCTGCATGAACGTCCAGGCCCAGAGGTGATCAGCGATGCTGACCTTTATGCCAGAACTCATCAACTTGCCATTAGTGCCCTGCTCAGAACACACGGGCTCAGGTGGCTAGGCCACATTGGATGCATGCCTGACACTTCCAGCGTCAAACGTTTGCTTGTTGTAACTGTTCTAGCCCCAGAAGGCCAGCAGACTGTAGCAAGGAGAGGTAGGAGTGCGCCACTCTCAACTTGAAACCGTGTTGCCAGTGATGACATTAATACTTTGCACCCTGCTACCAGTGAGCTTTCTTGGCTTACCGATTGTCCGGCGTTCAATTCTTGGACACATATTATGTCTAGCTGCAGCTCTGTGGGTTGAACCATGAAAAGCCATGTGATGATGATGATGATGATGATGATGATGATGATGATGATGATGATGATGATGATGATGATGATGATGATGATGATGATGATGATGATGATGATGATGATGATGATGATGAATGCAAAGGGTGTCATTGGTCTGGGTCTGGGCTTTGCTTTGGGTTGGCCAGCCTTGCCTGCTTTGTTCCCTGCTTTCGTTTTGCTTTCTTGCTCAGGGTAGGCCACGGCGGTGCCCATCCCGTTCCGTGTCCTCTGACGGCTTCCCTTATGTAAATACATATATATTGGTCTTCTTAATGCGAGCAAGAATATCCAAGGTAGAACAAATGTGACGAGTAGCCAGACCAATATCGTACATCAAGGGTGCAGTGGTGACCAGTAGGTTACCGGCAATGTCCCTTCCCCCTTGCCCCCGCTGAGCAGTCCTCCCCGGACTGAAGGCCATGTAAACAATATCCTACATCCAACTGAAACAGAGGCCCAAATCTTGTTTGCTGGCAGCAGAATGTCCTTGAGTTGGAGGTACCAGGGTACTTGCTCGAGTGTCGAATCAGGGTCCGACTGGCTTTTGCCCTGACTTGTGCAGGAAGGGTTCAGCCTGCAGCTCTGCGCAATTACACTCTGGCTTTCTGCCTCAGCTTGCTTAGGACATGCTCAGAGAGTGTGGCAAACCATTTCGCAGTCTGTGCACATGGGTTTCTCTTTTCCATTAGGAGGCCTTGACCTGGGCCTGTGAGTTTAACAGGCATAAGTCGGAGCGTGATGGGAAAGCAGATGAGCAACAAGTACAGGGATTTAGTTTCATGCAGCGTGAGGGGCTTACTATACAAGGTTGTAGGCTTAATAGGATTATTACAGGCTTAATACAGGCTTAGGATCGAAGTGAGGGTTTAAGAGTTGAAGATCTGGAGGGACGGGGTTTGGAGAAACAGTGCACAATAGCACTCTGTCTTGAGAGTCTAGCACCAACGGCAGGCTTGTTGGCCTGCTGATGATATGGTCAGCTCATGTAAAGGACAAGGGTCCGGAAATAATAAGTAATAAAACCCGGCTGAAAAGATCATGACAAAAAAACCGCTGGAACATGAACGGATGAGTGTTTGATCTTTCATTCACGAGTAATACAGGAGGGCACGGCACGAGAAATGTGTGTGCAGGCAAAGAGGATTGAAAAGAACTAGCCCGAACACCAACTGAGATTCGGTGGTGTTTACGGAAGAGTGCAGTTGTGTCCTGGATCTCAGAGACGGTCGTCAGAGACCCCTTCAACATGGCATTCGAACGCTCCAGCGTGGTGGTTGTTCCCGACGTAAACTATCTCACAAGGCTGACGAAGGTGCAAAAAAAGGGTTTCGAAAGGAACAGCGCGGGCTTCAAAAGGACTAGCATAGCTGAAGGTGACGCGGAGACCGGGGGCCATACCACGCTGCATCACGACTACCTTTATGCCAATGCTAATTGGGCAGCCCGGCTCTTGCTGGACCTTGAGAAGGCCGACTCGGCTTACGACAAGCTGAATCCGTCGGTAAGGACCATGCCTCATCAAACAGCGAAGGAGAGCGCGTTGTCGCGTGTGCGCACTCGCGGCCTCCGCAAGTTTAGGCAGACAGACGGCATATACTTGTCCGTGCGACGGTGAAAAGCAGGCCCATGCTGCATGCGCTGCAACATGGCTTGCAGAGCAGCGCACCAAGTGCATGACAGCGCACCAAGTCGTCGCACTTGTTTCTTCAGCACAGCCCACCGTTCTGATGCAGGGCCGTCCTGTACCTGCACAACACTTTGCAGGCTCTGCCATCATGCCCCACCATGCTCTGGTTCGTGGCCATGCATGTCGCCATATCAATGTCTATGTCTGATCGCGTGTCTGTCTGCCACCGCTATCCCACATGCTGCGCCTTGTACTCTTTCCAGCACGTCGAACTGCGCATGCCATATGCTGCTGCAGGTTCTGAACTCCTGCAACGGGCTGGCCTTTGTAAACTCCAACAAAGGTGCGGTCATAACGCAGATCAGTTGAGCCAGCTCAGTCTTTACAGTGTATTACCTTGCAATATGGCATGAGTCGAGCTACACTGCTGCGGCAGGTCACCAAAGTGACTCTGACTTGGACCTGTGCGCTTTTGCTTACATAATGAATTGTTCGGCTAACTACAAAAGTATTCTTTTACACAATTTTGCAAGTCACACCACAGCAAAACAGGGTGAACACGTCACAGGAAAACCTCACAGAGCACAAGCTCTTGCTACCATTTATAGGCAATCCCTGTAATGTTAGCCCACACCGATGCTCAAACCAGAGCTAAAACATAATAGACAACGGGCCTGGCACTGGTTGGCGGCGCTTTCCAGACACTTGGCCCGCCATTGCCAGTTGCGTGTGCTGCAGCCCATGCATGTCTGTCTGCGGCACGCTGACTGTGTGAGGTGTCAGCAACAGGCATTGAGACTTGACGCCGTCCTCACTGCCTGTGCCATCGTCACTGTCATGCCCTGTCCCTCTGCCTTGCTGTCAATTGCCGACATGGTCTTCCTTTCCCTTCACGTCAGCCTTGTCATGCCTGTTCTCCTCCGTTTTTCTCAGCTTTCGCATGCTCGGTCAAGGGGTGCACACATTTTATGATCCGGCGCTGACTGTATCAAGGCCCGAGCTCGAGCAAAAATGCCGCAAGTCAGCAAGTTACAAGCGTTAGCAGCCACCTTCTGCAGCTACATGCGCAGCGTTGTTACAAAATGGTGCAGAAAACCTAAGTTGTTCGTGGACCATCGGCTGCCCAGAATACAATACCGTAATGAGAGAGCCACCATTAAACAGCGTATGGCTGATGCAACAGTTCGTGCATGCAGTCCCCTTGGCTAAGCATCCACACACAGACGTGACCCAGTGTCAACAAGCCAATCGCTATCGCTTTACATGTCTGCAGGTGGCCTGGGTCTCACTTTCGCTAGCGGGTACGGTTTTGTCATCCGAAAGCTTTCTCAGGATCAGTGGGGCAACAGTGCATGGGGTCAGCCGCTCTTCTTCACCGTCTCCCAAGCTGGCTTGGGTGTGTCAGCAGGTGAGTGCGTACAGAGGTTGCGTGGGGACTAGTGTGAAGATTGCTTTTGTGTTTGAACTGTTGGAGGACAGTTTCCTTCTTCAAGGGCTTGTTAGAGAATGGGATATTTCAGCACCAGAGTAGGTGGCAGTGTTTGCCGGCACACAGCGCAAGCAGAGGCAGGTCTGTGCTGCAGCAGGCACTGACCTGGCAGAGGCAGATAGTGCAGCTTTCACAACCAGGGCATGGAAGTTGTACTGCATTGTTTGGATCGTTTGGCCAGTGAGTGTTTGGTTGAAAATGTATGTACCTTGTTAGTGATTCGTTTGAAATTGATTAGTGCTTAGACGGAAGTAATATGTTGTGATTAGTAGAACCTGCTGTCGTGATACCTGCTGTCACTGCGTGCTTGGACGGAGGTAACTTTGGTGAATTGCAGAATCATGGTACACGGCGTCACTGTCTGGTGTGTGCAGGGTGGCAGAACAGTCAGAGCGCGATTGCCATTCTGGCGATTGGATCCATGGATGTGTTCAAAGTTGGCACAACTAGGTGAGGGACACTCTAGTCCCATTCTCCTGTATACACTGCCTCCAGCTGCATTACAGCAACGCAGTTCTGAGCACCTGGACATCTGCGTTAACCGTAGATGGTTTGTTAGCAGAGTTGTTGACCTTGCGTTGAAACACTTCATGGGGTTACACCTTCGAGCAACGTTCTCCAAACGTTTGTCAGTCTGCCCAGCTGTAGCAGAAAAGCTACATCGTTCGGCTATACCAGGACGACATGTATGACTTCTCATCGCCTGCGCAGCATGGGCACTGACCTGGGTCTCTTCAGCACTGACGGCGCGCTGACGGGCCTGGGTGGTGCGGCCATGGGCGGAAGGGTGCACATGGGCATGACAGTGGACCAGGAAAGGAGCGCCTTCTGCTACAGCAAGGTGGGCAGAGGCATTCTCTGGGTAAACACATGCGCCACAAGCAAGGGCAGGCATGAGCCGCCTGGCTTGCATCGATATCACAACCGAGTATGATATTGTCGCATGGAAAGCAGATGACATGCTGTTGTGTGGCAGGACCACGTGTTGTTGGTGATAACATGTGGTACTGTTGCAGTTGTGTCGCACTCGTTGAACCCGTTGCATCTTCTTGCTGCAAATGTGCAGTTGCAGTCAGCTTGGAGTGTCTCGTTGTGTCTCGAGCGATTGCGCCAGACCACTGCCTGCATCTTTGAGTGAGGTATCCATGTTCTGGCTGCAGGTGGATGGGCTGTACCTGGAGCTGTCACTGCACGGTGAGTTCAGCACGATAGTACGGATGCTGGTTAGGGATTGCGGCCATGTCACGGCTGTGCATATCGTATGGTGCAATGGCTTGGGCGTTGAGTGGTTATGCTGGTGTTCAGGTTTGTGCTCTGCAGCTCTTTGATCTGGTTGCGCTAGTGTTCAACAGTTGCAGGTGTTGGTATAGCCTGTGTTGCCTGATCTCGTATGAATTGCCTTACCTGTTTTCGCCTCTACAGCCTACATGCAATAACGACTGTGCAGAGCTTGAAATTGCTGCTTTGTCCCCATGCCTGTGTAGGCACCCAAGTTCACCCGGACAAAGAGGCCAATGAGTCCCTGTACGGTGCCGACTACGTGCCGGACGACATCCTCAACGCAGCTGGGGGCAAATACTCGGAGGTGTGTGTGTGTGTGGGTGTTTGTCACGTGTTGGCCTATAACCTGGCACACATTACCAGTCCAGCATGTGGAGAAGGTCGATTTGGGCAGGTGAAGGGGTGTCATGGTTGTGCATGATGCTCAACTCTCTTGCGGTCGTTTGGTACTGCTGTGTGCAGGACATGAAGCCCCTCATCAAGTCCATCAACGAACTGGGCAGGAAGGCCATGCACGGATGATCAGTGCAAAGAAGTAGAGAAAAGCCGTCTGATTCTTGTAAATTTGCTTGTGGGCATGTAGACACTGTCATGCAAGCCAGCCCGTCCGTGTGGCTGGCACTTTCAGTTTGAGGTCGAAGCGATGTCATGAGGGGGTGCGGGCCCTAGCCACAATGGACGTCGTTTTCATGGTGGGGAATTTTCTCTTATAACACGGTTATTTTTCGGTCACCTGACTCTTTAGGACCTGTGTGCAGCAACAAGTCTGGACAGTTCATGGAGCTTGACCCTTGACCAAGCACTGTCTCTCAGAGGTTAGACTTGGCATCGTTTTAGGAGGCATTTTCATGGGCTGCTGGTGCATGTTGTGCTCCGTTGCATTAACCGCCATTGGCCATCATCATAGTTGGTTCGGCTCACGCCCATCAGGTAGTGAACATTCCTGGGCACTCTTCCTAGGTGCATGCAATGGGTTTGGCCTTGATGACAAACATGTTGCTGTTGCTCTGCGGCGCTCAACTGGTTGGAGTATGATGCTTGCTAGTTCATGTCCATGTACCAGTAAGCAGTGGCAGTATGTCGACATGTGTGGTGTAATGATGCATGATTGTGCGACCAGATAAAAATAGAGCGACTGCCAATACTGAGATATGGGTCTGGGACAATTCTGGAACGTTGTCCTTGTGCTTGTAACTAGCAAGACTCATCATCTGCAACCTGTGGAATGTGCCAGTGTACCGTCTACCAATGCACATGCGCACAACACGAATGATGTCAATGCACATGCGCACAACACGAATGATGTCAAAAAAACTATCTACATCATCAATATATCAAAAAATACTGACCGGACTGGCACACAGAAGTTGATAATTCGTAGATCAGTACTGTGGATGCACTTGAATGGTTTCAGTGAGGAACAAAAGAATTGTCCCAGAACTGGCAAACATCTTTTTTTTGGGACTCACCATGTTACACTGTCCAACACACAGGCACGCACACGGACGGATGGTAAAGTGCCTAACCCTAACCCTAACCTAACCCTAACCCTAACCTAACCTTGAACAGGACACAGTGATACAGAAGCCGTAAAAGCTGACCCTGCAGAGAAGCCCAGCGGAATAGCTGTGGCTGTACGTCTGATGACTCACTCTTCGCACGCAGGCCCTGTGTCTGGCACTGCAACCAGTGGTAATGTGGCCAACTGTCCTGAATGGTTTGGTTCACGGTGTGTGCGGTTGTCACAGGTCCTGTGGCCACAGTGCAAATGTTTGTGTGAGACAGCACACGGGGTGAACAACGTGTGTTGTGGTAGACGATTTTTTGCTAGGTGATGGCCAAGTGTTTGGAATCCCTCCCCTCTTGTGAACTTGCCGTATCACCATTCCTGTGCCACCATCCCCTTCTCTGCCACCCCATTCCCATCACCACAACCACCTCTATGCATTACCATCCTGAAAACAGACAGTTTTGCATTATGCGATGGTTGAGGCGCCAGTCAGACTGCGTTACGTCAACTCTCGGGCACGGGCAGAATACAAGATTCACCAACAATCATGTCTTTGTGTCAGCAGTATGTCAATCGTCCTCCGGTATGGTCCGCTGTCAGGATAGCGGTCAGGATAGCACCTCGAGGGGTTGGCCACCACCACTACTATCCAGGTGTGTCGCAATCCCCTTTACATGCAGGTTGGACGGGTTGGAATCCCTCGAGGTCGATGGCGGCAACGCGAAAGAAGTAGTACAGGCTGCTGCATGGGATGGATGGTGCCAAGCTCCGGTAGGAGGACTGGCGTATTCTTCTGTGATGCATCGCGACGTGCCCAAACATCTAAAAGCGGCCGCCTTCCACCTGCCTGCCACAGGGAAGCTGATCACAACCCGCTATACGTTTGAATTTGAAACAAGGATTCGGGCCTTAAAACTCTGGGTAACAAGGAAAGGCAGCATTGTTTGCCTTATGTGCTAGAAGCGTCGCAGTGCCTGCATGGCGTTCGATCTCTGATCTGCCTGAAAACCACCGTACTCAGAAGAAGCTTATGCGTTGATCGTCACTGGCGTCTGGAATCGTCAGAACCACCCGCCCTGCTGGCAGCTCATCGGACAGTAAGCAGTGATCCGTAGGATGTTTTGCTCCGCAGGGCGACTCCAGACGTTTGGCAATCAAGCTCATCTTTCCTTTGCGTGCACACGCACGCAGTCGTTGAAGATGCAGAAACCCTGCGCAGTGTTCGTGCAACTACTCATTCTGCTGACTTGGACGTCCGCCGCAAGCGCGTGAGTTACTACTCTCTATTTCGCCCAGCTCGTATGCTGCACTTTTCTAACCCTGGTCCTTTCGGACCAATCGGCGCAGGAAGAGCTTCCCTTACTGCAAATGCGTTGACTACCAGGCCAGCAGTTCGCCCTATGCTGTGACGCTAATCTCAGGACAAGGTGACTGATCTAAGACCCATCTTTGTCTAAGTTGAAGCCTTACCAAATGCAGCTTCATATCGAATAGTCGATTCGCCCCTTCTCCTGTCCCCTACTCCTGATCAATTTGTTTTAGTTTCTTTCTGTCCGGCGGCATTGCGTGATGAGTGCCCAGCACGTTTCACGCAAACACAGTCCTGCATTGGTGACACCACGAAGGCTGGGCTTCACTTGAGAAATGGCCTCCGCTGGTCGTAGTTGCATCCTTTTGATGCTTTGCTCTGCCGAGTACACTCACACACTGTGCGAGTTAAACTGACAAAGGCGCACGTACACGCATATGACAAACGTTTGCTGCATGCCCGCTGACAGGCAAAGCACGTGTATGCAGAGCAAGCAATGCAGTCATCAGTCAGTGGCTTGGGGCCGTAGTGCATAACCATCCTGACAGGCCCTCACTGGGTTTTACCTTACATTCCACTCATGAGCTGGCTGGCCCTGAGTGGTGCGCACAAGAAGGTTTGGCAACCCTGCGTTGACGTCTTGCATCGGCATGCAGCTCGGCGTGCTGTTATCACATGTGGGTTCAAAACCACATACCTAGCCTGCACCTTGCCACTCACATTCACACTGTTTACCAATGCAGAATTTGCAGCTGGAGGATTCTCTCTCTTCACTTTTGCCGTGGAGCGCAGCCCACCACCTGCCAATCAATCCATCTGCTACAACGTCATCAAGACTTCAGGCGTCAACAAGATTCAGTTTGACACCAGTGAGTCAGATACCGAGTTAGTCAGAAACCAGCACGGCTGAGTGTGGCTGAAATGGTTCGAGGACGTGAAGGAGTGTGGCATTGGTCATCCAGCACTGAGCACACATCGGCCTCCTGCACTGATACAATTGTGTGCATGTTGTAGGCAACCTGCGCCGCTGGCACGCATTCCTGTGCCGCTTCCGCCACAGGGCATGAACAGACTAACCACACTTTCGCCCTGCAGGCCTGGTCTGTGCCGGCAAGGTGAAGGTCCTGATCAATGGTGTGTTGAGCTTAGCCAGCTACGCTGAGCAACCACCAAACTGGCCGGACCATGCTTACATCAAGGCTGTCTTCAAGCCACCCCTGTCTAGCCCTGGCGCTGTCATCACACTCAACGCCACCGGCCCCTGCGCTGACGCCTCAGTGCTCTTCCTCAACTCAAACAAGCCTTACAACTACAAGTACTCCGTGTTCACCAACTACGTGGGTGGCCCATCGCCTTGCTGTCCCACGTCATCAGGAGGCGCACCGCTACCGCCACCTTCTCCGCCTTTCGAGGGACCTGGCGACCTGCAGCCACCATTCCCACCCCCATCAGTGCCTGAACAAGTGCCACCTAGCCCACCTGCTGCTATTGATGCACCCCCTTCGCCCTTTGCCACCAACTCACCACCTTCCCCACCCCCATCAGCACCCCCACCGTCCCCGTTGCCACCATCCCCATTGCCACCTACCCCACAAACACCACAAACACCACCAGCACCACCACCGTCATCAGCGCCACCCCCACCATCCACATCGCCACACCCACCATCCCCATTGCCACCACCACCATCCCCATCGCCATCACCCTCACCATCCCCATCTCCACCCCCACCAGCCCCATCGCCACCGCCA
>QAXH01005770.1:17494-32871 GCA_004335635.1 Chloromonas sp. AAM2
CCACCACCATCCCCATCGCCACCACCACCATCCCCATCGCCATCACCTCCACCATCGCCATCTCCACCACCATCGCCATCACCACCACCACCATCATCCCCATCGCCATCACCCCCACCGTCGCCATCGCCCCCACCGTCGCCATCTCCACCACCCCCACCATCACCATCACCACCACCGTCCCCATCTCTATCACCACCATTCACATCGCCACCAGCCCCCATGCCAGATCCTTCTCCATTTGACAGCCCACCCATGCCGCCTTCCCCTCCTGGCGAGCTACAGTCCTCGCCACCCAGCCCTCCAGCTCCTCGCTCCCCATTGCCACCTGGGGACTACTTTCCCGGGGACCTTGCGCCTCCACGCCCACCACCGCCTCCCCAGCCCGATTCTTTTCCTTTCTGCCCTTGCAACCGTCAAACCGTCGAAACCCCTTATTTTGTTAACAGCTTCCAGCTTTACAACTCGACTAACAGCACCAATGACTACATACTGAGCCTGGGACAGAATGGGTGCCTGGAAACATCACCATGCTGCAACATGGACGTCTGGAAGCTGGAATTTCATATCTGTAAGTGACACTCTGTCTCTTGAAGAACTATCCGCGCGTCTGCCCTTGCTGAAGGTCAGACAGAACCCTCCATGATCTCATCCCTGCACCCAATGCCCAGTTGTGTCTGTGCGAAACCCAGAACATCCTCCTCCTGCGGCCGCCAAACAACCATAGGGCTGCTTAGTGTTCAGCATAAATATGACTGTCTAACAAGCACGGTGCAGGTCGCAGTGGGTGCATTTGCACGCATGCATCACATTAAACTTGATAGCTTGTAATGCCATCCTAATCACACAATGGATCGCTTTTGTCCCCTAGCATGACTGCTTGCGAGCTGCTGTCCATCAGACTCGCTGTATGCTGTTTGATTTTTCCCTGGTGCAGATGACAAATGCAAATGGAGCATCGGCAAGATATTTGTGATCACCAGCAATGGCCCTTCAGGCAGTGTGAGCGAGCAGCGCAGCCCCACCTTTGCGAGCTATGGCACGGGTCGCCTGGTCTTGAAGGTGAGCAGAGGGCAGCCCCTCGCTGTCCGACGCACAGGACGTTGTTCGGTTTGTTACATCAGACCTTGGGTGGCTTCCAAGATGACATCCAGGGTCCATGTATACACAACAACGTGCAGCTGCAGAACAGAATTGCAGCAGTGTGCAGAAATTGTCAGATCTAATTGTCATTTAACCAGTGCAGGGCTCAGCACCCCGGGTAGAAGTCACCTCTTGGTACACCATTTAGTGCTGCTCCGTGGACCGCCAGCTACCAAGACCTCGTGTGTCTGTTACCACCTGTTTTGTACGTGTCGTTATCATGCCTTCATGATGCGCTACTCAGGTGACCAGCCTCGGCTGGAATGACGCCACAGCGTATGGCTCCCAGATCTTCTTTCAACTCAAGAAGAACTCCGCCTGCCCCGACATTGACAGCTTCTTCGCCACTGACTCGTATGCCATCTTCAACAAGGCCAACACGTGCTGCCCTGTGTGGGACTTGGCGCCCGCCTTTGAGTAGGGCTGTGCGCCTCGCCAGGAGCTTGCTGGCCTGCACAAATTGCATTTCCTCAGTGCTGCAAGGTCGCTTGGCAGCAGGCTTACAGGGATTGGTACCTGGCGCTTCTTCCACAGTTGTAGCTAGCCGGATGGGATAGGACAGAACACAGCCTTGGAACACCTTGTGCCCGTGAGTGCCAAGGGCTGCGCTCAAGCAATACCAGCACATATACCAGCTCGTATGCTGGCGAAGTACCAGAAGACATCGGAGCCTAGCAATGTTCTGTACGCCAAGCACGCCATTCGTTATCACCTCCCAAGTATTACAGCTTTGCCTTACTCGTAGGCGAATTGCTGAAGCCGTCTGAGGGACCGGTTACACATTTGCTAGTTGGCAGGCCAGTAGCACCTTGTACAGACTGTTGCCATGCATTTCCAGCAAGTGACATATTTATGAAACTAGCAGTTAGGCCATAGGCGGTACAGGCGACAGCGTATTGTGACCTTCAGGCATGAAGGACGCAGAGCTTTGCCGCGCGAATGAACTCTAATTGTGTGAACGTGCACCCTTTGCTATTTCTTTCCAGTGCCTTGGACCCGTTCTAAACCTTGCTTTTAGCACGAGAACTCAACCAGAGTGATTGGGAACTGGCAGTAGCTCGTGGTATGGGTGCGGAGTGCTCTGAACAACTGTTGCAACCACCTGCAGCGATGCAAATACCTCGTTTTCTTTCAGGCAAACAATTTTTGGGTCTATTGAGGTATAGCACCTCAAGGGGTTGGCCACCACCACTACTATCCAGGCGTGTCGCAATCCCCTTCACATGTAGGTTGGACGGGTTGGAATCCCTCCCCTCTTGTGAACATCTTGTTGAGACACGTGAAATGCATGAGCATGACTCAGTTGTAGTGTGCAGTAAGGCTGGCAGTGAAGTAGCACGCAGTCGCGTGTGATGGGCAGAGCTGAACTCAGTTGATATGTTCCAACCAACTTGGCTGTTGCTGTTTGTTCCAGATTCCCAGGGGCGATAACAGCTATCTGCTGAAGTCAAATAGAGTTGATGACATATTCTCAGGGTGTTGTCCTCTGACATGCATGTAAATAAGAAGGTGCTGCAAGTAGAACGCTGTGGCATAGTCTATGGCCACCCGGGTAAAGCCCTACCTATGTGTGGTTGTGTGTATGCCGCTTAGTGACTGCAACAGGTTGGTGCTTGCTCAGTGGCTCCACACATGCACCCAACGCGAATGCTTGCCAAATCTCGGCTTGCCACTGGTGACAGACCTGGTATCCATGTTGGGCTGTACCGTGACCAGGGGTTGATCAGCGCCCTGGGCAAAATGCTTCGGCAAGGCCGCCGATGTACTTGACCGATGTACGTGACCAGAAATTGTTACACGTGCACAGTGGTTGCCACCAGGAACGTCCAGTTGGGCAGGTGTCATGCTACCCACGTGGCCTTTCTGCCGCGCCAGACTTTCTTACTATCTTCTGTCCAGCACTCAAGCAGGGCCTCAACTTTTGAGTGAACAACCATCCGCTGCCCATACTCTTGGATTGGTGACAGCTGCCACTCGGAATGGGCCGCCCATCAAGCACTATGACCTCTTGATCTTCAAACAGGTGACCATGTGCTGGGGGCCACTTCCTTATCACACCGGTTGGGCCATAGACCGTGGAGTCAGCTGCTATACAACCACGCTCCCAAGCTCCTTTGTCGCGAGGGAGCCGGCGCCCACCGGGTATGTGAGCTGACGAGTGTGTGCTGCTGAGCGTTGGGCAGAAACGGTGTGGACAGCGTCGCGGTCAGGATAGCATCGTGAGGGGTGACCACCACCATAACTATCGCGGTGTGTCGCAATCCCCTTCACTTGTAGGTTGGACGGGTTGGAATCCCTTCCCTCTTGTGAGCTGAACGCAGGTGGCCGCACCAGCACATGGACACCTGTCCGGATGCTCAAGCGGTCATAGTGTTCAAAGGCAGCACAACCCAGGAAGGAGCTGCCACCAGGTCACAGTGTTTCAGGGGCAGCACATTTCAGGAGGCAGGTACCACCCTCCAGACGTTGCAGCCCGCACCAGGGCCTGCACAACTCCAGCCACCAACCTCAAGACCAGCCGGCACCATGCGAGCCGAGAAAAGCCAAGCTAGTGCACAGGCTGAAGCAGAAAAAGAGGACATGAAACAGAGGGATAGACTGCGTTGCCGGCGCAAGTTCGCATGAATGATGGCATGCTTGAGGCCTGACGTCCCATGATGATCGTCATGCACGAAGCACAGGAATGAACACAAGCCCGGTGCACAAATTCAAGCAAGATGAGTTGGTTGTCGCTCAGAAGCCTGATGCTGTTCTATCAGGGCCCCATACCTGTGCATGCGTACCATTGCTGCATTCCGTGACCCATGCGCTCGCCACCACGAGGGCTGATCTGACAAACATGATTCAACACCAGCGACATCACAACGTTATGGAGTTGCCATGTAGTCGCGTGGCAAGGTCATTTCACGCTCTGCCGGCAACTGATGCGTGCTGACGCATACACCGAACGGCACGCTCCTCAGCCGCGTGGGAACACATCGTTGACAAAGGCAGATCGCAACCAACGGGCACTGGCCGCTTTCTGTTGGCGGTTTAGATCAAGTGTTGCTGCATCAGCGTTGGGCTGGCTGCTAGCCTGCATGGCTCGGTGGAGTCATGGCCAGCGGCTGAGTGGCAGCAAGCCACATTATGGCCAGCACTTGTATCTACAAGGAGGTAGGGTTCCTGCAGTGCCGTTGCTGCCGCATTACAACCAGACAACATGGAACTTGCTTAAACAGCCCTTTTCATGGGTTCCACACACAGGTCCACCCTCCTACAGGGGTGACTCATGCTGTGTCTGGCTATGTCACCCACACTGCTGAGGAGGAGACACACCCTGACCTGGTGATATGCAGAGGCACTGAGCTGCAGGTGTATGGCATCAGGTGCGACCAGGGGGCAGCACGGTCAGCATCTGGGCAGCTGGTCTGGGAAGCCCTGCGCACCACCAGCCCTGCCGGGGCCACAAAGCAACAGAACGGGGAAGCAACATGCAGGGGCGTGGGGCATGGGGCAGAGCTGCTGCAGAGTTCATGGCAGAGATCATGCAGAGGCCACGGTTGCTGATGTGCAAGCAATGCATGTGCGAGGCTGTGCAGATATTTAGGGGGACGTGGCGTGAAAGGGGACATGCATGGAATGTACCAAATTATTCATGGTATCTGAATGGGGCATATGAACGAGACTGAACTGTGAATACCTCGCATGGGTGCAGCCGTCCCAGCTGGCTACCCGTTCTGCAGCCTTGTTAACTGGAGCGTTTGTTCTGAACGCCTGCAAAAGTGTTTGCATGAGTTGCGTGTTGTCGCTTCACACTACCTTGTCCCCAAGGCATGCACCCACGGGCCTATCCACGCAGGACAACGCCGGATTTCAATGATGGCAAAGGGAAAAAGGGCAAGAGTTCAGTTCGTCTGGAACAAGTGCGTGTCATGCAGCAGTAACTGTTGGTGGGGCCTTCCTTGCTAGCACACCGTATGGTCTTCTTAAACAACTGTTCCCACAATAGTGGAGCCATGCAATGCACCATCAGGGGCGCAGTTACCGGAGTTTCACCTTGCAAGGGACGCTGGGCCAGTTCTGCCCGGGCACGGGCATGCACTGTCCAGCGCCGCTTGTCCGACAGCTTGTTTGCGGCCCCATTTACGTCTGACACTCACAATTGCCTCCCAAACGTGAGATGCCATTGCTTGTTGATACGGACTGGCATCTTTTTCCAGCACCACATATGCGGTTTTATCCTGGTATGTGTGCCCAGCACAAGGAAGAAGGCACGCTGTCAGGCTCCTGATTCCATATTGCCAATGCAGGCAGGCTCGTCAGTATCATTCCTGTCCCATTCCTGACCACTGCTGTGGCATGAGTGTCCACACTGCTGTTTGTGACAATATTGCACTGCTCAGGTGTGCCGGCACTCCCTATACGGCGTGGTGGAGAGCTTGGCTGTGCTCAAGGGCCGATCACACGGGCAGCGCGATGCTGTACTGCTCACATTCAGGTGTGTGTGCGCAAGGCACATGCATCATGCCTGCGTGCTGCTGCTCCATTCTCAACGCATCGCTAGCAAGCTGCTGACACGGCTGCTCACCATGCAGCACGGGCCTGACTCTGTGCAAGCTGTTCCTTCACAAGGAGATACATGATGCCACCACTTGACACGAATGTAGCCTCCACCTTCACGCCTTGCTTGTCTTGTTCAATGCTCATGGCTGCCCCTGTGCTGCATGGTTTGGTTGTTTGCTTCCTGCCAGGGACGCTAAGGTGTCGGTGCTGGAGTGGTGCGCCGCCATGTGGACGCTGCGTGTCAGCAGCCTGCACAGCCTGGAGGGAGACCCAGCGCTCAAGCAGGGAAAGGAGGTGAGTAAGTGAGCGAGTAAGTGAGTGTTTATTTACATCCTTGCCATCCGGCACACGGGATGGAAGTTGCTCAATACTCGCATTGCAAGGGACTGCCGGTACAGAGTCCAAACAAGGTGGGGCAAGGCAGAGGATGAGCTGGTCTCACTGTGCAGAGCGCATGAGTTGCAGGGCTGGCGGGGCGGGCAGGCAGAGGGAATTGAAGGCACAACCAATGAGGTGCGGGCGGGCTTGTGGCCCATGCACAAGCAGGCCAGGGGATGCAAGTGACCCAGGTGCTCAGGGTGGCCATGTGATGGGAGCAATCCATGACCTGCACCGTCCTCCTCCTTGGCACCTCTCCCGCAGGTGTTCCCCGTGGGCCCGCGCGTGCTGACGGACCCGCAGGGGCGCTTTGCCGCAGTGCTCGTGTTCGACAACCAGCTGGCAGTGCTGCCGGCCATGGAGGTGGGGGCTATGCACACACATTGGCTTGTCCTTGGGCGGACCAGCACCGATGCATTAAAGCAAACGTTCCTTCAATTGTTTGTTGGTTCGTCTGTTTGTGCGCTGCATTAGACGTGCATCCCTGGCTTCTTGATCGTACAACAAGACTCTCTGTGTGGGTCTCCTTCAGGACTGGTTGGGTTGTTCTGTACTGAGTTCTTATGTTCGTTTAGATGCGGTGCTCAGATGCAAAGCCAGGTGCCGGATTTTCTAAAGAGGTGGCATCTGCTGCATTCTGGCTAACCCATTCCTTGTTTCCTGTACTCCTGTTTGGCAGGCTGACTTCTTTACACGGGACGTGGACCAGCCCCCGAGAGATGCTCAACTGCCACAGGCTGCGGCCAGCACTCAAACCACATCTCCCGCATCAACCGCTTCCACCAGCACTGCTGGGCCGCAGAGCACTGGCAGGGAGTTGGCAGTAGTGGCTGCATCCACCGGGCCGGGGGCGGCCGGGGCGGCGGCGGAAGCTGCTGAGGCGCTGGAGTATCCCGCGTTTGGTTCGGCGGCCACGTTAGGCAACAGCTACGTGCTCAATCTCGCTCACGTGGGTGGGATGAGCGGGCTGGCCGGCACCGCTGGTGGGCTTGGCGGGGTGGGCAGGACAGGGTCGAGCCTGGTGGCGCGGGTTGGGGGTGCGCCCGGGGGCACGGGGCGAGTTGGGCGTTCGGTTGCGCCTGTCACGCCAGCACATGCGGGCATTCAGGAAGTGCGGGACGCTGTGTTGCTGCATGGCTACCTTGAACCCGTGCTACTGGTGCTGCATCAGCCGGATCCAACATGGGTGGGGCGGTACAGGTGAGAAGCACGACCACACACCCGCGCACAACATTGACTGCGCACTTCCAGCAGTACGGACTTCCAGCAGCAAAACTAATCTGTTCACCAGTTCGTGCTGTTCACGCATACTTACACGTCTAGCCTGCTTCTCATGTCAATCCTCAGCTGGCAATCCTCATGTCAATCCTCACACTCTCCCAGGGACAGTTTTCACCTGTTTACCAGGACGGCTTGTGCCTGATGTGAGCCTCTAGTGTCCACCTGGTCATGACCCTAGTCTACCTGGCTGTTTCCCACCAGGGAGCGCAAGGACTCTTGCTGTGTGTCCGCTGTGTCTCTGAGCATCCGGCGCAAGAAGCAGGCGGTCATGTGGGTGGGCTCGGGGCTGCCTGCGGACGCGCTGAGGCTGGTGGCGGTGCCGGGCCGGTCGGCCGCACTGCTGCTCACACCTGTGGCCATCCTCGTGGTGCAACAGGTGAGACGCGTGTGGGTACGTTTGTGTGTTTGTGTTGGGTATAGGGTGCAGGGTTGGGGGTTGGCCTTGCCTCCAAGGGTCAGACGCGTGTGTGTGTCTGCAAGTGACAGCCAGGAACAGTGCAATGACTGGGAGGGGCATGCCTGCATACGGTGTGTCCGCTGCGCACACATGGGTTGCGGACCACTGCATGCAGGGGCGAGCAGGGGTTTGTGAACGGGTCTGCGCATGCAAGTTCAGAGGAGATGCACGGTTCACAAAGCCAAGACAGACATGCATGGCTGTGCTCGATCAATGGTTGGTTGGTCGCTCGATGAATGGTTTTTAGAGAGACATCTCTTCACCTGACACTCGTGTACAGACAACCATCCATTTTGACGTCATTTGCCTGGCTGTGTCGCTTTCAGGGCAGTCAGTACGGCGTGACTGTGAGCAGCGCAGCCTTGCCCGGTGTGCCGCAACCGCGCCTCGAGTTCAGCATGTCGGAGCCACCTCATGTCACGGCTGCGCGGGGGGCGGCTCAGTTCGTACGCAACATCGCACCAGAGGTAGGCCATGGCGCGCAGTGGTTGGCTCCAGAGATGGACTTGTGTGAGGCAAACTTGCAGGGTAATCTAAAACTCGGCCAGCGTCGGGCCGTCATCTACTGTTGGGTCAAGTTAACTGTTGTGCTTGCGGGCCTATCTGCGCTCTGTACAAGTAAAGTGGATGATTCCGCACCATTTCGTCTCATAACACTGAGCTGCTGTCAAATCAGGGAGCCATTTGCCATGGTGGATGGTCTCATGCCCACGCAGCTGGTTCCCTCCGTGTACAAGGGCATGCCCCGAGTGACGGGGGTGGAGGCGGACCTGCGGGGTGCGGCCGCCGTGTGGCTGGGCAGCGAGCACTGCCTCATCAGCTGCACGTCAGGACTGCACCTGGCAGTCACACTGCTCAGTGACGGGCCGCTCAACAAACGGATTCAGGTGGGCGGCGTGCTGCGGCAGGCTTGTTGGGTTCTGCCTATCTGACAGGTAACAGCACTGTGGAGTCGTGCCGCAGGGTGTATCCGTGACGCAGTGCTGAGCAGCCCTGGAAGTTGGGCAGGACGCAGAGCCACTGATCAGTTGTGTCACAATGTGCTAGATATGCGCAGTGCATGATTGGTCAGTCTGATTGGTTGGTTGGATGGTTTAGTGTTGTTGACATCTGCCATGAATATCTGATTGCAGGTGTCGCCTGTGAGCCTGTCGCCCGTGCCGCCGCCCTGCTCCTGCCTGGTGCACCTGGGCGGGGGGCTGCTGTTCATGGGCACACTCGGGGGTGACAGCCTGCTCATGCAGAGGGCAGACAAGGCAACGGAGGCACCACACGCAGGTCAGGGGTGTGGGTGTCTGGCTTCATGTGCACAAGCGCTTGCATGCTGCATGCTTGCATCAATCTTGCTTCTGCAGTGTATCTTGCTTCTCCTGTGTGTGTAGGGCCTTGTGCGTAAGTGCACAATTGCTGGTGCCTGTTCAATCCATTGCTTACAAGCACACCCATTTTAACACCCGGTCAATTGTTCAGATCTCGTCAGGTCCAATCAAAACCGACCAACATTTGTGAAACTTGCTGAACGGTGTATCCCATGCATATGGTGAAGGTCGGCATACTCCAAACCTGGCAAGACATTAACATTGCCTCATGTCTTGCTTCTCCAGTTGTCTGAAGCCTCGTGCTGCCTGATGCGCAAGTGCCTGGTCAATGCATCTTTGTCAACTGCACCCAGTGCTTAGGGAATCCATTGCTCACTCAATCACTCACTGATTGAATCCCGTGGTGAATGTTGCAGGTGGGCGTATGGCTAAGCGCGCTCGAATGGCCGGCGCTGTCAAGCCTGACCCCGATGCAGTGGCAGACTCAGACGAGGGGTCGGCAGCGGGCGAGTCGGAGGTAGGGCACCAGGCAGCCCTGGCTGTTGAACAGGGTGGGTTCCGAGGGCAAGGAATTCAATCGGAGGTTCGGCGAGTTGGAGTTACAAGGAGACTGGGTGGGACTATAGATTGGACATGGGTGTGCACGAGAGAGGAAGGGAAGAGGAACGCTCGAGGCCAAGACGTGAGAATATCATGCTTACATTCAGATGATGTATGTTTGGTGATTGTATGGCCAATGGTTGCAGCACAGGTCGCAGCGTGTGGTAATGTCAAACCGGGCACAGATGAGGGGCGAATGAGAATGATCCTCCACGGTTACTCATTGTGCCACAGCTTGACTCTGGCCAGTCAGTAGGAGGTACGGCTAACAACGCTCTGTGCGCTCTCAACCTCAGGACGGCGAGGGTGCCGGCGGCAGTGGTGCGCTGAGCTTCAGGCTGTGCGATTCTCTGGTGGGCCTGGGTCCTGTGAGGGACATGCTGCACATGGACACGGCAACCCTCAACAGTTCGGGCGAGGCGCAAACATTCATCAGGTGACGCATGTCATGCTGTGTGTGTGTGTGTGTGCGTGCGTGCGTGCGTGCGTGCGTGTGGCCCATGTTTAAGGAGCATGTTTAAGGAGCTACTGCCCGCTGGGTCTGGGTCTGATGCTGAGGAGCCAGCAAAACATGTGCAGACCAAGCCCACTGACTGGCACCTGGGGAAAGTGTATAGGACAAAGAGAGGGTTTGTGAGAGAGAAAGGGAGGGTAAGAGAGACGAGAAGAGAGAGGGCAGCGGGACGATGCAGGATGATACGGGATGATGCGGAATGATCACCTAGTCCTTCTTTAAATATGATAGGGATAGGGAGAGAGAGAGAGAGAGAGAGAGAGAGAGAGAGAGGGCAGGAGAGGAAGAGATTGGTCATACAGTCTCCCTCTTCACTAACACGCTCTGTGCTGCGTATCGCAGGTGCTCATCCAACGTTATCTTTGCCGCAGTTGGCGGTCAGCGCAGCAGCGCCGTGGCCATGCTCCGGCCTGGGCTGGTTCCTGAACTGGCAGCAGAAGTGCCCCTGGCGGGCGTCACCGGCGTGTGGGCGGTGCACTACAGGCGGTACGTCGCTGCAGCACAGCTGTACCGTCATACACACAAGGTTCAGCTGTGTCGCAAGACCTCCACCATTGACTAACCATGCAGTTGATGCACCGACTTGTCACTAACACGCTCAATGCTCATTGATGGTCGCTGTGTTGAGTGATCCCTTAGCACATGCAGCAGGGTTCGTAAAACGGATATGGCGTCGATAACTCAGTTGGCAAGCCTGACACGCGGACGCGCCGTTTCCTTGTATACTTCGTCCTTCCATCTGGCTGGCATCATGTGCCCATGGCCATCATCAGCCCACGTCCCGGACATGTCTGTGCGTGTCTCACTCTTGCAGGGATGAAAGTGTGATGCCAGCACCTGAGGCAGCAGGGTGCGGAGCACTCCTGGACCCCGCCACTCTCAACCAAGCCAACGCACAAGGTGGGGCTGCGGTCATTTTGTTGGTGTGGCTGCAGCGGTAGTCACTTACTGCCTACTGTCAGCTCAGCTTGCCACGTTTGCCCTTCCACTTGCTGTCACGTTGAGTCTTTTCTGCCCAGCAGGCGCTACTTATTGCTGTGACTAAACAGGCCAGGGAGCACCGAGTGTTGAACCAACATCTGCAGCAGCACCAGTCTCACAAGTTCCGGTGACGTGGCGTGCCCTGGCTTTGCTGCGCCCGGCCCGTGTGCCAGTCCCTGGTTGTCCTCAACGTTGTGTGCCATCAACTGCCATTAAAGCGTTGAACTTCACTGCCTCGCTGGCCGTGTGATGCTGCACGTCCACTTTCCATGTGCACAGCTCATGCTCGGACAGGGTATCGCCAATCATGTGCCCGCAGGCAAGAATCCGTTCCATGCCTACCTTTTGCTGTCACGTGAGAATAACGGCAACAACCGCACCATGGTGTTGGAGGCGGGTGAGCAGCTGCAGGAGGTGTCAGACAGGTGGGTGGGCCCGACCGGCCGATGCAAGTTGGCTGTTGTGCCATTAGGTGCTGATTGCTTACGTGTTGACTGGTGCTGACGGCAGAATTAATGTCTCACATGATAGGAGTGAATGCTCAAGTCGTTCTCAGTTTGTACCCAGGCTTTGCCTTCAGCTCCATATGCACATGTATTAAACAGGTTTTGTCCAGGATCCTGTTACAGTAGCTTACATGTGCATTGCCTGTCATCTGTCCCCTCGTGCCTCTTACGCTGTTTCAGGTGCCCTTACGTGACTGACGTGCCCACGCTGGCCGCTGGCAACCTCTTCAACCTGGCTGCCATCTGCCAGGTGGTGCCGCAGGCCATTCACGTGTTTGACGGCCAGGAGCTGCTGCAGGTGAGGGGAACAGACGCGTAAAAACTGACAAAAACTGCTTGTGTGTGTTGCATGATGCAGGGTCTAGCCTCTGATACGGGTCATGCATGCCTGTCATGACTTGCAGTGTGGTGGTGAATGGCCATAGAGGCACAGTGGGGTGGTGGGTAGGGTGTGCGCGGCTGCATGAGCAGCACACATACCATGCACATGCTTTGCCAGGTTGGAGGCAGATCGCTTGGGAGGGCACTCGTTCTGCTAGCATGCACGGCTTTTCTTGACTTCAGTAACTTGGCGAACTAACAATATGAAGGTCTGACAGGGCCCACGGCACGCTGGCATGAAGTGTTCACTGGTTTGTCACCATACGGTTCAGCCAGTCTCAGATCAGGTAGGCACTGGTGTCTCTGAGGAGAAGTGTGTGTAACCTCCACCCCGTAAAAGCATCTTTCCATCCGCAGCAACCAGATGGTTTCCTTTGTCACAGTCACAACCTGACAATCTTGCAGGAATTGACAGTTGAGGAGCTTCTGTTGGGCCACGTACCACCGGGTGCGCCCATCACCATCGCCTCCGCCCAGATCCAGGACCCTTACGTTCTCTTGCTGCTCAGCAACGGCCAGGCTGTTTTGCTGGAAGGTGACATGTGGTCGCTTACCCTCAGCATGTGCTCTTCAGCAGGGCAAGTGCTGCGTCCGTCGCATGAGCCAAATGATTCGGTCGGTGATGCGGCTTGTGCCCCGCACCTTGGACCAGTGACAGCTTGTTGTTTGTATGAGGACGTTACTGGGTGGTTGGATCGGTTGGTGAACCCGCACAGTAATGGCAGTGGTGGTGTGGAACTGAAGGCGGAGGCAGACGTGGGTGAAGGCATGGATCAGGGTGGCGGCGTGACGGGCATTGTGGGGCATCAGAGCACCGGTGCTGCGGCTGTGGGTGCACAGGGAGCTGGTGGTGCACAGGGAACACCGCTGCAGGGTGCGGATTCAGTAGCGACAGATACAATTGCACCCTCCGGTGCTGCAGAGCCGCAGCAACCACAGCAGCAGCAGCAGCAGCAGCAAGAGCAGCCACGGCAACTACAGCAGTCAGGAACAGCGGGTGTTCAAGGGCAGCGGGAGCCGTCTCCGGATGGCAGTGTGGGTGGTGCGGGAGTGGGGCAAGCGGCTGATGTGGAAATGGCGGCCGCCGCCAGTGTTGCTGGTGCAGGTGCAGGCGCAGGGCAGGTCAAGGGTGAGACTGGGGCGGACGCTGGCAAGGGTGAGTCATCTGCGGGAGCTGTGTCAGAGAAGGAAGGAACCACTGCAGCCTGTCCTGCCAGCGGTGGGCTCACTACGTTGACCTCGACTCTTCTGGAGGTTTCCACGGGCGTGTGGCCTTTGCAAGGCCCTGCCTGTGCGCCTGTCGAGGGGCAGGTTGGGGCATCAAACCCTACAGAGCCAATACCAGCACTCGCTCCTGCCATTGAGGAAACTACAGGCAGGAGTGCAGGCTTACGAGAGCTGGTACCCGAGCCTGCAAAGCCTGTACAAGACGAGCCCGGCTCTGCACATGAAGCGGTGAGCGCAGGGGAGTTGAGTGCTCCCCTTCCTGTGTCAGCGCCCATGGCAATTGACGAGGGAGCGGGCATCGCTGGGCCGCCTGCCTCGCAGTACCTGGCCGTTGTGCGGTGGGATGGGCGCATGGACCTGTACCGCCTGCCCGAGATGGATCACGTGTTCTGTACTGCCCATGTGGGTGGCGGTGCGGAGCTGTTGCTGCAGAGGGCGCCGGCGATGGCAGCCCGCAAGCCCTGCCCTGCACCCACACGTGTGGTGGAGATGCGCGTGGAAAGCTTCAAGGTGATTGGATTAGGATTTGTTGATCCGCGACATGGACAGTGGCGAAAAGGGCAGCAGACGGACGTATACGTCATGCTTGCCATGCAAACTCCTCGTGGAAGATCGTTCCTTGACTAGCATGTGAGTGGCGCCAAGCAAACGCCTCAACATCCAGCATCTGAGCATGGTCACTGCTGCCTTGCGCAGGATGTCACTCCTGGCGGTTTCCCGGAGTGCGAGAGGCCCATGCTTCTGGCTCTGACAGCCACCGGCACCCTGCTTGTATACCAGGCCTTTAACCGGGGGCCATCGGTTGACCAGCATCAGATGCACAAACAAGTGCCTGTCAAGCGAGAAGAGGGCCTCAACATACAAGATGGTAAAACCGACCATGTGATGGGCCCATGTGCTCAGCTGGGTTGGCGCCGTGTGCCTGTAGACTGGGTGGGGCACCAGGAGCCGGCCACTGCACAGCGGCCACAGGTCACACACAGAAGGTGGGCCTTGCGCTGAACTGGGCTGCCAGTGTAGACAGCGCATCATCCCAATGCGCAGCCTGCTGAATGGCCCTGATGGTTCTGAGGGCCAGACACACAACATGTATCAGCGTTGGAATCATCACACCTGCCAGCCACTGTCCAAGACTGAACCCATCACAGGGCTCACTTGCACGCATGCACGAGTAAACTCCTGTGCTGGTCAGATCAAGAGCTGAGTAAGCACGCTCTGGCTGACTGCTAGTAGACTCATCGCAGCTTCGCCATACTCATCACATCGTGTTCAGACTGACTCTTTGTCATACATTGATTTGAAATCGAGTACGGAGCAGCAACAAGGTCCCTCCAAACCCTAGCTGGTCTTGACGTGCGCAGGCTGACCCGCTTTGACGGCGTGTCCTATCTGCTCCCGGATGAGAAAACAGGAACATTGTCATACGGGCCCCCACAAGCAGGCGTGTTCATTGCCGGCGCGCGGCCGCTGTGGCTGGTGGCCGGCAGGGGCGGGCTGGTGCCGCATCACATGACTGTGGATGGGCCGGTCACGGCCATCACTCCTTTTCACAACGTCAACTGTGCACAAGTGGGTAACATGCTAGTGCGAGCCAGGAGATCAAACATCGACCAACAGACTGGAGGTTGAGATTTTGCGCAGACGGTCAGCGACTGACCACAGGAAGAATGATCCTGCTGGGCAGAAGTCCCTGGTGTTGAGGTTTGCGTCAAGGCTGCGTAAGCTCCAGTCAAGTTTTCTTGCTGTGTTGTGCTGTGGCCTGGTCCTCTTGACTGCGTTCTGTGGCTGTGTGCACAGGGCTTCATCATGAGCTGTGCCAGCGGTGTGCTCAAGGTGGGCCACCTGCCCGCTCGCGAGCGCCTGGACACGCCCTGGGCCACGCGTAAGGTGGGTCAGGCCAGAGACACGACAAATGGACCAGCCTGCTGATTGGGTAACAGAGCGTAACACAGGCAGGCAGGACGACTGGACAAGGGGGCAGAAGGCAACGTGGACATGCAGAGCAAGAAGAGAAGCGGGAGATTGCAAGGCAAATTGGACAAGCA